>BMAW01028931.1:377012-388727 GCA_019974015.1 Nephila pilipes | reverse complement strand
TATAAACCTGAGGGATTAAATAACATATCTTTCAGAATGAAATTAAACTTTGAAACCGTCTACACAAATTCAGTTTTCAGAATCAAGTAAAATTTCAGACACAATTATAGTTAGTAACTGCAGATAAAAATTCTAGTTTCAGAATGAAAATTTATTGTAGAACTAATTTAAAAACATTTTGCAGAATAATCAAAATAAGAATTTCTTTCAGAATCAGAATAAATTATGTAAATTAAACCGTTTTCAAAATGTTAAATAAACTAAATATTTTGTTTGTATAAAAATCCTAGTAGTATCAGGTAAAAAGTATTGTTATCTTATCAAAAAAGTAGAAGTCCTTTATGAACTCAAAAATAAATTTTTAAATCGTTGAAGAGAATCTAAATTCATGTAAAAAGTTCAAAACTACCTATGAAAGTCTGCTGAAATCACAAATTACATGCGTTTAAATTGAAAAACATTTAACAAAATCTGAAGGGGCTACTGAAATCCAAATAAAAAAATACTTCCCAAAATCAATGTAAAATATTCCTTATTTAATCAAACTTATATTTTGTTTTTGTTTTTCCGAGAAACTAAAAGAAATTAAGTGTCTGTACCGTATTTATTCTCATAGTAATACGATTAAATATATCAGCCGAATATCTTAATAAAAATGTTTACTCGTCATAACTAATAAAAGACTCAAGTCAATTTTGAAGAGTTGTTCGTATTAATAATTTTGTACAGACAATAGTGAGTTGAAAGTTATTCATTTGGAATGATTTTCTAAATTGCTCAGAGTTTTGAAAACTGAGCGCAGAACCATTCAAAAATAAACTTCCAGATTAGAAGAGCAGTCTTCCATATAATGGTCTTCCCACGTGTTGTTTTAGATAGAAATTCGAAACCGAACTCATCCCTTATGTTTAGTGCCTTGAAAATAAAAACCATTTATGTTCCTCGCGTACGATCTGAAGGAATGAGTATCACTCTCACAAAAGCCTGAAAAAATAGTGCTAGCTTAACTTCCTATTTCAGAACTGAAAACGGAGAAACAGAAGAAAGTAGTTTAAGTACTTGAAACTCGAAACTTGAAACGCAAGTTTGTATTCTTTCAGACCCATAAATAAAAAAAAGAAAAAAATGTTTCAGAACATTACAAAAACTCAGTATAAAGCCTTTTCAAGAATATAATTTTTAAATTACACTCCTGTATTACAACATTGCAGAGAGTTTTAACGTAACATTTGCTGTTTCACACAAGAATATGGCTTTTTTTTTTTTTTTTTAAAAAAAAAAAGCTATGTAACGTTTGTTCAATTATAAATGTCTTTTAAATCGCATATAATACTAATTTGTTTAAAATTGCCTCTTCTTCTATAATTAGATTGCAGATAACTTATCCGGTTTAAACGGGTGTCATTCCTGGTATAACAGTGTAATAATTCCTATTGTCATGAAATGATATCTGCATTATTTCGAGCGGGTTCGATCCTTGGCCGCCAAAGACCCTCCGTGTAGCCGGGGCTGATGCACGTTAAATCTGTTCTGGGCCCAAAGTCCTCCCGTTGGCGTGGTGTGGATGTTAGGAGAGGGGGTGCCAGCTCAGGTGTCGTCCTCGTCACTTGACCGTGGTTCAAAATTACGAGGTCCGTCGCCAATAGCCCTCGTGTTGCTTCTAGTGCGACGTTAATAAAAACTAAACAAACTAAACTGCATTATTTCGAGGAATTATTTTTTATCTTATGCAAAATAATTAAGTTAAATAATGTGATAATAATGTTCGAAAAGAGCATTCTAAATCTCATTCTTTATAAGTCCTTAGCTTTTTATTTAAATAAATGTGCTAAAAGTTTTCATTTTTTAAAATTACATAAATTATTTGCGATTTTTATTAGTAATCACTGTTGTAATATAAATGATTTAAAACTTTCCTTTATTTATATTTATATCCTTTTGCGTTTTAAATTTAATAAGAATAGCATATAGATTTTAGAATGGAATAAAGTTTATTCGGTGCATGAATTTGAAAACCTTTCTGTCAAATATTTGAGGAATGAAGAAGCTATTTTATTTTTACAGCTGTATCAAAATACACTTAAAAATCTAATATATGCAATACATCTATCCATCAATCATTTAAATTTACATACTGTACTTTTATAATTATTTGTTTCCATACTTGATAAACATTTTTCGTTCAGGAACAAGAGATGCATTCTTCAGAAAATTATTGGATCTGGGTTTAAAAAGCATTGATGTTATTATTCATTCCAAATATATTGAAGTTAGGAAAATCAATAAACACTTTTAAAGACAGAAAGGTATAGACAATCTCGATTTTCTATAAAAACTTTGAATGGATTTTCTCATTATGATTTAATTAAGTATTCAGAAATATCGACTTTTTAAAACTTTCCTCGCATATTTTGATTATAATTTAATTAAATATTAAGAACTGTTTTAGCAATCTCTTCTGAGTTTCGTCTCATCACTTTTATGAAAAAATTAAATATTCTGATTAATATATATGTGTTTTTAATCAATAAATTCAAATGGAGTTTTTTTAAAAAAGAATTTTCAATCACAATTTTAAATGCGTGCTATAATTTTTAAGAAAGAGAAAATCGTTCCGCAATGTGAAATAAGCAATAAAAACTCAAAATTATCTAAAAAAAAAAAAAAATCATTACTTAAAATTTTTTTTGTGAACACAGATAATATGTTTGAAGAAATTTTAATAGCTATTGAATCATTAAAATGGAAAAAGGGGAAAAATTCTTATTCTATTACCCCAAATTACATTGAATTGAAATTTTCAGAATGTTTACACAAAATGAAAAAAGGGGAAAATAAAAAATGAAAACCAAAAAAGGAAAAAAAGGGAAACTATTCTTATTCTATTACCCCAAATTACATTCAATTGAAATTTTAATAGTAAATAAGAAAAAATCATTGACTAAGAGTTCTTGTTATAAAATAATATCGATAATATATCAGTATATTCAGCATTATAATTTATTAACTATGGAAGAATTTCGTGATATTTCTCATTCTAAGTATTATTTTCACAGTTTTTAAACAGTCAATTTCTCCGAATTTTACAAAAAAAAAAAAAAAAAAAAGTAGATTTAAAAATTTTAACGATTGCTTTTTAAGTGGATTTAGGAATCTTTATGATTGTGAATTATTTTGCATTTGAGTTAAATACTTCGATATCTATGTTCTAATGCGAAGAACGAAAATAATTTAGAAAGTAGCTTGTGATTAATTGAATTAACTGAAAACAAACACGGATGTATTTTGAAAAAAAAAATATGGCTAATGACTGTATTTAAATAAATCCTTTACAGCCTTCATTTTTGAATCAACAACAATTAGAGCACCATCGTTATAGGGTACCAGGACATCCGAGGAATTCTGAAACATTAAATCTAAGACTCCTGGTTTTAGTTTTTATATATATTTTCAAATTATTAGTAGAGATTAGATTTTTGTGTGTGCCTAAAATGATATTTCAATCTTTCTATCGAACAATAAAAGTAATATATTCGTTGTAAGGATCCCCCCCATCTCATTTCAATATGGACATGTTTTGCGAGATATATTTGCATTTAGATATCATTTTTAAAAACAATATTCCATAAATATGAAAAATATTTTACTCCTCATATGGAATACTATACACAAAATATAGGGTACTTACTTTTTTGAAGATATTACTGTATATTTTCTTTGAAAAAATAACAGAATTTCATAATTTTAGAAATTTTATTCACCCCCCCTTTTTCATATACAAAATTATTTCTTAAAAATTAGGTATTATTTAGAGAAAAATAATTTACGTTCACTATATGCATAAATATCTTATATATAATCATGAAAAACATGAAACCATATTGCGTAATAGTTTTCTTTAAAATGGTACCTAAATGCAAATATATCTCGCAAAATATGTCCATATTCAAATGAGAAGGGGAAAGATCTTTATGACGAAAAAATTACTTTTATGTTTCGACAGAAAGATTAAAATATCATTATTAGGCACATAAAAGATCTAAGTTCTACTAATAATTTGTAAATATACATATTCCAGAAACAAGGAGTCTTAGATTTAATGCTCCGGAATTTCTCGTACCCTTAAAGTTTTTTAATAATGTGTTCTTTACGCATCGTTTTTAAACATGTGTAAATTGGGAGAAGTTTTGGTATAAATAAATAAAAATATTTATGTTTTACTTGGTAATGCTAAAATAAAATTAATTGAACCCGTTTTTTGTTTAAAGATATCAAACGAAAATTGCACAATGTGATTTTTCTTTAAGTAACTGTACCAGTTTTTTATGTACTACTAATATTTTAACAGTATAGATAGTATTTGTTTTCAGAGAAAGTTGTATTGAAAATATTTCTGAATGTTTTTGTTTTGTTCGTAATTTCAAAATAATTTCAAGATTTTTTTTATTATCATTTTTCAAAACTATTATTATTATGCGGAATTCGAAGATTTAATACATTCAAGCACTTTTTACATTCTATATACTACTTGATTCAACACCAAATATCAACATAAGATATATTTGGGCTTCAAATTAATTTTGTTAAGATAAAGATATTGTAAGGAAATTATTTTATTCATTCTTGTCGTGCGTTTAAATTACTTACAATATCTATTCTTAGACAGTAGAAAAATACTTTTTAAAATAAGATCTGTACTATTTCATAAGAATTATTTTCCTCTTTTGGGTAATAGTATTTTGGAAATTGCGATGGATTTCTTTTTTTCAATAGCCCTTAAAATTTCAAAAATCTGAAATTCGAGGAGGAAAAATTTTACATCAGTTTCAAAAATGTATTATCATAAATAACACTAAATATTGATTTCAAACTTTAACTTTCTTTAACTTTTTCTTTTTTTCCTTAACAAAGTTTAACTTTAACTCAAACTTTAACATTAACTTTTAACTTTCTTTAGATTAGAAAACAGAGCTCAAAATAATTCGGTTGTATTAAAATTAAATAATTTGTGCTAATGTTAATGTCTTAAAATGTCTACTATAGAAGTTAAAGTATGCCTAGGGAAATTTAGGAGATGCTGTTATTGTTCATTAAATTTATGACACCGTTATGAATAATTATTAAATCAACTTTTGAATTTTTTAAATTTTAACCGGATTGAATGTTTCATTTGTTCAATATTTACATATTTTTTTAAACTTTAAGAAATTATTTTCTTAATAGTTATAGAACTTTTGTAAAATAATGAATGGTGAAATAATTTTTTTATCTATTTGAAGCAGCCATTATTGTTTTGTTGACATAAAATCATTCAATTTAGTGAAGAAAATAAAATAAATGATAATTTTGACTACGTACAAATCTTGCTATAAAACTTCTTATAAATAAGCAAATATATTTTCTTGTTCCTAGGAATAATAAACGTAATCCCAAAACTTCATTTAGCTAGTTCTAAAATGGTTGATTCAATATTAATAAATGGATTATTTTGATTTTATTAATATGTATGACTCATTTTAATATATACTCATTTCTGTATGAACCTTTTTTCTAACATGTAATGTATTAAACACATTTCTTTAGAATGTTTCGGAACGTATATAGTTCACCTCACTTATATCTTAAAAGAAAAACATAAAAGCTAAATTTTACATTAAGGTGAAAATTTACGTATGTATTGAAAGTTTCTGGTATTTAAGGAGTAATTAATTTCTTTATGGGTGTATATTTCATAATTAAACGAGAACAATACAAATATTGAAGATTTTTATAATTTGAGGTGCCTATCAATGGCTAGTTTTTTTCTTTAATATTAAGCCAAAATAAGGCTTTAATCACAAAACAATGATTTTACAATATACGTATCTAATAACTGTGATACATAATGACTTCTGGTTAAAAAGGTTTTGGATAAATCCTCTATAGTCATATCTCAAATGAAATCATTTCCAGATCTGTAACAACAAATTTCCAAGTGATGTAGATTTCCCCTACTGAAATAGAATATAAATTCTTCGCCACATTATGTCTGACAATAATATGAAAATACGGTTTGCTGTATCGAATCATTTATAATTCTGGCAACATAACATAATACCGATCTTTAAAGGGTAAATAGGAAAATACCTGAAACATATATAGTTTTATATCTTCGGTGACTAAAAAATTTCTCTTGGCTTTCATTAACTTTTTGTCTGAATGGAACATCCGACATGTTCATGTTATTTAGATTTCCCAATGCTGTCTACTGGAATTTAGAATACAGCAGATACGCGTTTATTCTATAGAGTAGAGAAAGAGCATTATTCGAACCTAGTTGTAATACAGAAGCATAGTCTATTGGATATTTATGAGAATACTATACCTTCACTAGTTTTCTCACTTAAAAAGTCAGTGACTTTAAAGATAGCTAAAAATACATTAAATACTGGTTTCTTTCTATTAATCTTAACTCACGTTTTTTTTTTTAAAAAAACTTTAACATGCTCTTTATTTTAAAATTTAATAAATTTACGATCATTAATGCCTCAAATTCTCAATATTTTAATAATGAAGGAACACCTCCTAGCACTTATGTGAGCTTAAATTTTCTTGGTTATCATAACTATCTGAGTGTTCCCAGACTTTTTAACTTTGTTCATTTATTTTGTGTTCCAAACTAGACTTAGAGAACGATGGTTTCCGCTTGTATAAACTCTCATAAATATTAACTTAAACTTTCCTCATTCTGATTAAAATACTCTTAAACTCTAATACTTCCTCAAAAGATAAATATTAGTTTTATGAAAAAGATTTTGAGGGTTATACTCTAATAGATTTAGAGTAAGTTATGGTTATAATATTTAAACATATAAACTGTAACTATTTTATGATTTTGGTTACATCATGTTTTTGTTCTACATCTTTGAAGTTCAATTTTCTATGAGGCGTTTATAAATTTCAGATGCTTTAATATTGCCAAATATTTAAATTTTTTAACAATAATAGTTAATCGTTGAGAAAATATGTATTTTTTAATCTAATGCATCTTTCAAAATCAAGAAATAATTCACATTATAAGGCTATTTTGTAGCATAATTGATTTTTATACAAATATTCTAATTTGCATTTACTAAATTGTAATTGAATAAAAATTTTGCTTTAAAGCTCTTTAGAATAATGGGGTGGCCATATTAATTAAATCGTTGCCTTATAATCTTTGAAAATCAATGGCTTACAACACGTAATTATTGTGAAATTAAAACTATTATTAAATACAATATCTAATTAAATGCCCTCTTTTAAATCCATTCGGACAGAAATAAATAGTCGCATATTCTAAAGCACGATAAAGTAGTTTTAAAAATTCCCTATTAAAGCATAATAAATTTTAAAAATTGAACACGTGAAGTTTTTAAATAAAAATTAGTATTATTTATAGAATACTGAAATTAGCGTTAAGTATTAAAAAAATGTGAAAAAATGTTGAAATAAGTATTTTAAGACATTAAGGCATTTGATTATCAGCACATTGCAAAATGATAGACTATTGAATAATTGTTTATCAACGTCGCATTTAGAAGCAACCTGAAGACTATTGATGATGGAGCTCGTAATTTTGAGCATTTGTAAAGTGTCGAGGACGACAGCCCAAACTTCCACACCACGACAAAGGAAAGATTTGGAGCCTCGACAAATTCAACGCGCAGCAGACCCGCTACAGAAGCAAGCTGTATAATAACAGACAAGATTTGAAATCAGAAGGGAGAATTTTATTTCTTTTTCTCAGCCAAATAGACCAAGTTCACCTATTTTCTAGACTACAAGATGCCAAGCATTCGTCATAAATTAAAGAATAGTTAACAGATTTCTGTGGTACGGGAAGCCCATCACTGTGAAGTACTGACCTTATTGCAGAATCTATGTTGCAGTACTGTATATTCTGCAGTTTTCTTAAGATTAATTTTTTTATTCTGTTGGAATTATACAAAAAAGTAGCTTTCTTCTAAATCATCTTTAAGTTACCTTCAGATAATTGATATGACGAAAGGTATTGAAGTCTCTTTCCGAGACATTTATAACGCATCTGTTAGTCAATTTCTAAAATGATATATTGATCAAATATTTATTCCTAATGAACGGTAAAATCCTCATCGCATCGTAATACCTTACAAAACTCATTTTAATGGCACCTAGATGTTTTATAGCACTTACTTGGAGGGTAATTTGTCTGTAGAAAAAAAAAACGCTTTGAAAGGAAATAAAATAACGTCATGTGATAATTTTGAACATAAATCTCTCAGAAATGAGAATAAATCAAACTTTTTGAATATTTTCTATATTCACAAATATATAGTTTCATCAATTTGTTAAAATTTTCCTGAAAAAAGTTTCCTGTTCATCAGTGTTATTACATTCATGCATACAAAGAGAAAATAACAAGAATCAGGATCTTAAAATAGCATAAACCTTAAGATTTATTTGCTGGTAAAAGGAGAAGGTTATTAAGATGAAAATAGTCCGTTACAAATTATTTAAAATTTTAGCGGCAATATTAATGCCGGAGATTAACTTGGAATGGGAACTTGGATTATTTATTAATGTTTTTAGCCATGACTTAGGGTTAGTAGGCTTAGAGTTCTCAGTAGGTTTAAATAAGCGGTAAACCTTGTTTGAAATACTGTAGAATACGTAGTATTCGGCATCCCAAACGAAACAACAAGGGCAGTTAGGATCGTTTTTAATTTTAAATTTGTGTTAGTACACGGTCGTTCGGCCGAAACTCCATAAAAAAACGCAAGCAAAGGTTAGTTTTGATTTTAGGTTTTGATAATAAATAATCTTTGGCCCGTAATTCGGCATTCGTATTTGACTAATATTTCTCTAAATATAATAGAAATACACAACAGTGGAAGGACGAACTTTTGAAAAGTTGCGTAGCATACAAAATCTGAAGAGTATTATGTAATCAGAAGCCTGCAAGTATGGCTTCCATCTATCATTACAACAACGCCAGATTGTTTTGTCTAACGGGCGATACTTGAACGTTTTCACCATAACTGCTATTTTTTTAATCCTTCTTAAAATAAACTCTGGTTTTCATCAGTATATGAAAGAGTTATGACTTGGGTGTTATGGAGCTCTTTTTTTTCACTCAATCTACACCTTCATAGGTAATAAACCATTAATTCTTCTAATAAATTTTATTCAAATTCCTTTCGTTCTTACTTTTTTTCCGATGATGCTTGCAGATTGAGCTAATGTTACTCTAGAATTGAGCTTCTGGAAATATGATGTGTGACCCAAAAAGGAGTTACATCACTAAATTTAGAGATTGTAAAAATTTTAACAAAGTTTCAAAAATGATTTAATTATTTTTAATAAATCGTTTCAAGGAAATATTTACATTAAAAATAAAAATGAAAATTTTGTTAAGAGAGTATAAACATGCTCTAGTTGAAAAGTTTGCGTTAAGAATAATGGAAAAACCAAACATCATTTATTATTCTTTTTTGAATGATTTAAATAATATAGAATTTATTTACAGAAAAGTGTAAGGATAATCGCACTTGCAAAGTAATATAATTCTAATGTGCTGTTCGTACACTAGAAAGGTCGCTAACGTTTACGATTACTAATATTGTCCGTGGACATGTCCATTCTTGCTTATATTTATGAGATCTTTGTTGGTTCCTTCCATTTTACGGAATTTTTGTGTACCATCCCTGTATGAAACTAGGGGACAAAATATTTTCGATCAGTTGTATAGTGAACAGGGATACTTCTCAAATATATAATGTATTAAGTTTAGACAAGGTAAGTTAAGATTAATAACTATTTAGAATTTATTTAATTAGGTCAATTGCAATTTTAGATTCAACATTTTACAGAGATTCACATATTTGTTAGAGGAGGAAAGATGAAAATAGCGCTCCAACAGAGTTATCGAGTTTCCTTCGCGATAACATTATGTGATGGTTTTTGAAATTAAAAAAAATTATGCTTGAAAATAGAGGGAATGTGTAT
The DNA here is from genome assembly GCA_019974015.1 of Nephila pilipes. NCBI lineage: Eukaryota > Metazoa > Arthropoda > Arachnida > Araneae > Nephilidae > Nephila > Nephila pilipes. The sequence continues at coordinate 378,722 of BMAW01028931.1, read as the reverse complement.
TTGTAAGTGAAAATTGTGTAGGTTAAGATTGGTAAACGTTCTTATTTAAAGGAGTCTACGGGAATGGTGAGGGGTTACAGAAAGGGAATTATAGAGTTCTTTTCTCCCGAATGAACCGGCAATATTTCTGAGAATTAATTGTACAATGGTCCATTGTGGGGCCTTCTTTTGTGAATTCAAATTGCTTACGGGGACTGTCTAAAATTGACAAATACTGCTCGGTGATCATGGGGCACGACGCATCAATAGCTGGAATTATTATTTTTGCTATTTGCTCCTGGTTACCCCGGACGGGAAAGGAAAAGGTACTCTCAAGGATGTAGTATCTGCTGCGAGTGTGTTTCGAGTTCCCAAGAGATCCCATTTCTTAAGGTCAAGTACTGAATTTGACCTCAAATTTGATATGAAGCAGAAATATAACCTTCTTTTCACAAGGTTCAAGGCTGCATTTTTGTGAATGTAATGAGTACCAGAAGCGAATTTGTTGATTAAGAGTGATCACTACAAGACTACGGAAATATGGGGTGAAAAGTTGATCTTTATAAATGCTTAGAGTTATATATGTTTTAATAAAAGAAAATAAATTTCAGAAATATATATTTAATTTTAAAGTTATAATTTATCTCTTTTGAAGCACTTGGAGAAAAAGTTTTTTTTTTTTTTTTTTTTTTTTTTCATTATAAGACTGATAATGAAAAGCAATAGTGCCTATGAATATATACCAATTGAAAAGGCTACGGTTATTCCCTTACTATAAAACAACCGAGAAGAATTTATTACTTATAAAGCGACGAAGGTTTGAATAAAAAATGGATTTAATTTTGTATTCAGGATTAGACAAAATTTATAGTTAATTCTAAAATGGTTTTATACGTAGTTCATACATTTTTAGCATTTTGCAATATGCATTTATGCTAAGCGGTAGTATCAGAACTAACTATTATAATATCAGAAATTGACTTTGAAAAATGTTAAAGAAACTTCAAGGCCTTCAAAATCATAAAAAAATATTCAATATTTAATTTTTTATATAAAAAGGTAAGCAACATCCATGTCATTATTTTGAGTTTTTATTTTTGTCTTTAATAAACGTTAAAAATTATATATACCAAAAAATCGTTTTCAAATAAATTTTTCTCTATGATTATTATGGAAAATATATATTTTAAGTATTCTTATATACCTCTATAAAAGGTGTTGCTAAAATATTCTCTCGAGTAAAAAATATCGAAAGTAAAAACGTTACATATAGCCTGCTGTGAAAAAACAATTTTCAACCAGGGTATTTATTGTGAGAGGATTGTAGGTATACTATGGGATTTATTAAAAGTCACAAATGAAATTATTTTTTATTTAATAAATTTAGATATTACTCAAGGAAGAAAAAATAATAAAACATTACGACCATTCTTAATTCATAAGAGATTATCTTCTCATGATTAACATTGAAAATCACTTTTAACTTTAATAAGAAGAGTAAAACTTTAGATTCAAATATGTAATTTGATTAAAAGCAGTTGAAAATCCCTTCCTCAGATCTATAGAAAAATTTGTCAAACTTTTATAACCTTGGCCTTTTTTTTTTATCTTTTTATCCTGTGCTTTCCTGCCCAATCAAGTAAAAGTATTTAATTAAGCTATTTCCTTACTGAAATTTATATATATATATATATATATATATATATATATATATATATATATATATATATA
>BMAW01028931.1:302812-377002 GCA_019974015.1 Nephila pilipes | reverse complement strand
AAAATATATCACTATATATATCCCTTGTCTAAATAAAATATATCACTTTCTTAAATTATATATTTTTATATATTTAAAAATACTCTTACAGTTCCCTATTAAATGCGAACATCATAATTTATGAACAGAAAAAAAAACACGAAAAAACTTTCTAGGTTATCAAATCTCATTCAATCTCTATAGAAATAACCGATGATCACTGTCCACTAAGCCAAGAGGATTCCGAATTTCGTTTAGTAAATAACTTACACCGCCGAATATTGTTTTTATACGACCCTGGAGTCATGAAAATCAATTTTGCTTTGGCCTTAAGGTTTGATGCTCGTTAGATATTGAACACTGAATATGTCAAAGATTAAAAAGAAAATTCCAATTTCCTGAAAGAGTTTGAATAAAGTCTAACGGTAAGCCGTGCAGCCTTTCTTCACATCTGCTTGCATTTTTCTAACATTTTTACTTTGTTTTCTTGCATCTGTATCGCTCCATCTTTTTATCGTGGGGCTTCTTTTTGAGCTTTGTTATTTCCATTTCTTTCCCCCTTGAAATCTCCTGTGCTTCTAAGGAAGCTACTCGAACATATAGCTCTGGGTTAAGAATTAGGCTATTATTGACCAATATGAATCAAGGTCAACTAATAAAGACGACTCCTGAGTAAGTACACACTTCAAAGCTTCAGTATAACTTTGTTCGTGGATTTCGAGACTTGGTTTCGTTTATTGTGTTACCGACCTCATTATTCTGCAAACAGTGTCTATGGTTGAGTTTGTAACTCGAAATGAAGATTGATGGCAGCAAAGGTTATGATCTTAATCATAAATATAGGGCTACTTCAAGACCAGGATATTTAAAAAGCAGAATTTATTTTATCCCACATAATTTGTATTCGAAATTTGATATGTAATTTAATAAATCTGTATCGGATTATAAATTTAATTTCATTTAAAAAAAGAAATATATTAATTATATTCTACTGTAATTTCCCTTATTGTTTAGGGATATTGTGAAATAAATTATGACATAACAAAAGCTTAATTTTTGGCCAAAAGGCTTAGGCCCACTGGAATTTCTCCCATACTAACGAACCTACGACTGACCTACTATAAACTCCTATTTCTTTCTCCCAGGGGGCAATATTCCTAAGGCTGAGTAGCGAAGGCTTCTGAATTATTACTAGGGAAGGGGATGCGAACACCACATCTACAGGGTCAGTAAAAAAAAAAAGTCTTGTTTTATACGGTCGTAGTTTCAGAGCAAAGCCTTGTAGGGAGATTAACTATACTTCTAACTGAAGAGAAACTCTACAAATTTTTTACCGGTCCAGGGGACTTCGATGCGTTCTCCTGTAGTTGCCCAGAAGATATAAGTATTCAATAGATATATTGTATTCAATTTCTTCATATACATGACAAAGAACATCCAGCGTGATAGACGAAAACATCTCCAGTCATCCTAATGATCCATTCTTTAAACAGTTCATATTTTTTAGTCTAAATCCTTTTTTTTAATCACTCAAATTTCAAACTTAATCGAAAAGCTCGTGTATTTTTCCATAACTCTAAAAATATAAATCCATAGAGGTAAGTTTTAGAGACCGTGGAAACTAGGCCATCTACTCGTCTTGTCCAATTACTCGATGAGGAGATATGTCTTCAAGAATATCCCATAGGATTGTTGCAAAATATGTAGAATCTCCGTTTAACTGCAAAATTGAATTTTCTTGTATTTGGGGTACTGTATATTCTTCCAATATAATCTAGGAAGACATTCCTCGATTACACTTTTATCTAAAATTATCCAATAATTTTGTTTTGTTCTAAAAAGTATCCCACATTCCATTTTTAACTTTCACTCTGATGTGTTTTAATGGTATATGGAATCTGTGTCCCATATACGAACATTGGACTGATATACTCATTCAGATACATGAAACACTAGTTCTTCACTTGAATTGAACTTGTTTTAAAAATCATCATTCTGTTTTAATGTATCTATAAAGTGTACAGCAAACTCAAACCTTTTAATTTTGTTTTGGGGATAAAGTTACTGTAATACCTCAATTTTGTACCCAGTAAAACGTGTTTTTAGGCATTGAGAATAATTACTTTAGAAATACCTAACTCTAGAACTCCTCAGAATGGATTTCTTTGCAATATACAAGACAAATTTTCACACAATTTCAATCGTTTCATAAAAAGCGACCTATAAGCATTTACTTCAGTCACGGTAGCTGTTTGTTTGTTCCAATCGTGAACGTTATTTTCATGCAAGAGCGGGTATTCATTATACACAGGAAGGTATACACGCCTAACGCATGGCATTTAAATCAACACATGAAAGCAACGTGACCATTTAAAAGGAAGGGACATTGAAGCAATTTCGTCTAATTTACGCCAGATGTTTTCTGCCGTGTATGGGAAGAGACTGAATATAGTCTTGATTTAGTTTAGTTTAGTTTTTATTAACGTCGCACTAGAAGCAACACGAGGGCTATTGGCGACGGACCTCGTAATTTTGAACCACGGTCAAGTGATGAGGACGATACCTGAGCTGGCACCTCCCTCTCCTATCATCCACACCACGCCAACGGGAGAACTTTGGGCACCGAAAGATTTAACGGGCATCAGCCCCGGCTACACGGCGGGTCTTTGTGGCCAAGGATCGAGCCCGCGATTGAACGAAAACCGTCGGCCACGAATCCGAAACCATGACCACTAGGCTACCACGGCCACTTATCGTCTTGAAGTCTGCAGCGAAACAGTGGGGGAACACATCGAATAAATAAATATTTGTTCTATAGTTATATTAATTTTAGATTTTAAGGTATTATTTGGGATTGTATTGTCTTTTTCTTAATTGAATCTTAATGACTTTGCTTTTGCTTTTTGTTTCCTTTCAAAGGAATTTTTGGTTAATCCTTTTTTTAGTAATATATTTTATAGGTGAGGATAGTTTGGCCGATAATTCTGAAATTACCCACCTAACAATCGATAACCTGTTACAAATCTGAGTACATTACATTCCAATTTTTTGTTTCTCTTCACATTCCAGAATTTTTTCCCCCAATTACAACATCTTTTTTGATATTTCTACTATTTCTACTATTTCTCTATTTATTTTTTTATTGTTTTACTTTCTTTTGAATTTTATATAAATTTTCTTTTCTAGTTAAATTTCAGTAATGCATTTTCATTCACTTTTCTGCTTGCAGTTCTTATCTGTCTATTTTTATGGTTTGATTTATTCTTCTTTCTTATTGGTTCACATATTGTTATAATTTTAATATCTGAAATAACTTCCCCAGTTTATTTGTGATTTAAATTCTCGTAGTTTAATTACACACACACACACTAGATAGATTTAGATATTTTATATTAATTAACCCTATTCAAGTTAATTACTTTCCCAAAAGAATATAATTTTTTATAGTAACCTAATTTACTTCATTATGATTTCTCAACTTCTCATACTAGCATAAGTTTTAAAAAATGTAGTAGCTTTATTTTCATTATATTTCAATTTGTTTCAGGAGAAATTAAGTATTAAGAATTTTCTATTAGAAAATATAGTTAAAAGAATACTACCTCTGTGTTTTACGTTAACCTTTTATTTCCAGATTTAAAAAAAAGATTGAGTTAATCAACGTTTCTAATTTGCCAATTCTCTTTTCTATTCTGTTACAACATAGTTAAATTATTATCCAATTTTTTTTAAAATTGCAATCATAAATGTTAATTGTCCATAGCAAAGCAAGAAACAGAATTGAATGATTATAAGTTCTTATTGTAAATTTACTCAACATTTTCAAGAATTAGCTTCTTGGAAATAATGAAAGCAAAAACAATAGAAGGGAAATAGAGAAAAATTATTTTACTCCTGTTCTACATATTATTTCCTTAAATAATCAATTCCTTCAATGCTCGAGATATTATACCTATGCATATAATATATTGTATCCCATAAATTAAACATGGCTATTTATATTGAGTAAGTTATATGTTATGCAGTATATATGTTAAAATATTGCTAAATAAAAAAAGTAATTATATGAAAAAAATAATTTAAATAAACATTTAATTATTATTTTTCAGAGTTCTTAATCATAAAGCAGCATATTTAACCTTAATATGTTTTTACTGATATAGATACACTTTTTAAAATGTCATATACATTTATTATTAAAAGAAATATTAGAGTTTAAGAAAAGCAAATTTGAAGCATTAAAATATTTTAAGCAAACCTTTTCAGTTAAAACGCATTTTTACATTAATATAGAAATCGAAAATAGAAACTTTTCGTTTGAATAACAAATTAAATAAAAAGTGAAAATTATTTAAATTAAGAAATTTTATGTAGAAGACTTAGAATTCTTCTCATTCTTTTTAAAAATCATTATTTATAACAATAACTGGCATGAAAACATTGTAATTTTAAATATTTATGATTGCTTACTCTTACTTTATTTTATTTTGTTTCCCCCTTAGGATAGTCTAGATTGCTAATTAGTCTCTTAAATGATGTAAAATAGCTGTAAATAATACAATATCCTTCATAAATCCATTATTACAAGCGCATTCTTCCATTACATTGTTAATTATTTTCCCTACATTTGCAATACCTTTCAATTGTACGAAAAGGAAATATTACACAATTAGTCCCTGTGACAACAATACTTTATAATGACTGCGCTGAAAGAGTTTTTTTTTGTTATTTTATCCAGTGTTACACCGAATTAATTTAAGAATAATTAAATTAGGAGGAAACGTAATTATTATTTTTTGTGTGAATCCCTTTGTCTTCCATTAATTAATACAACAATCACCAGCGTTTTTTCCCACTTTTATTTTTTCGGTAAATATTCTCTTTTAGTCTTTTAATTGCAAATCACATGTTTAATAATTCTCTTGATTTTTCAGACTCTTCATTTGAAATATCTAAATCCTTTTTGCTTAATAAACTTTGCGCTTAATAGTCACATTAAGTGAAAAATATGTTAAAATTATCAAACCTTATTAGTTTTTATTTCTGCAAGGGAGTCAAGATTTTAATTTCCAAAGAAAAATAGTATTGATATGGTTTGAATTCAAGTCCAGAGCAAGATTTCTTAACTTTAGTTCCATAAACATCTAAAAAAAGAAAGAACTTTAAGGCTCAAGGTTCCCTTTGAGAGTAAGGCATCAAAATTCTTTTGGTTCCATATAGTATAATGGATCCTTTGGAAGTTTCAGGGATCCTTAAAACCTAGGTCTTGATTCCCTTTTATTATGGATTGCTCCTCTTAGAAAATCTCTAAAAATCAGTGAAAATATGTATTTCTATATATGGAATTGAGGTTTTTTTTCTATTATCCGGAAGGTCCAGTTGATTTCCTTCGATGGACTCCAGACAGGATTTATTGTCTTACAGGTCTTTTCTTATACTTTTACGAGGGCTAAATAAGCCGGAAGCTCGTCATTCATTAATTTAGTATTTTGACAACCGGATTCATAAATTTGAACATTGGTAAAAACTTTTGACAGGAAATGGAATGCAAGAAATGTCCTGAAAACTGTATGATTTGTATTGTACAGCAGTTGGTTGTACATGAATCAACGTTTGAATACACCATAACAAAACCATCCTTGAAACAGTCACAATTTCAGTTATTTCACAGTTTTTAGCTTCTTAGAAATGTTGTTACTGTAGCGTTATAAAAATTATTAAATATATATTTATCAAGTCATATTATTTTATATTTAATTAAAAAAAAGTATTGGAGAGAATCGTAATGACATTTCAACTACTGAATTAATGGATGAAAAATTATTAAATCTCTCTTAATTATTAGATACTTTTATTTTAGCCACTCAAGGGGCTATTGTTTTAAGTGGATCACTTTTGGCGTAACAGATCATTTTTCAATTTTTATCGTTTGCTTGAATTTCATTATTTTTAGCTTAAATATATTCAATTTAATAATTTATCGTTTGCTTTAATTTTAATTACATTCAGCTTAAATATATTCAGTTTAATAATTTATCATTTCCTTTAATTTTGATATAGGAAAAGTTTACGATTGTCTATTTCTCAATATTTCATCGTTTACTCTAATTCTTATTTTAACTGAGCAATTTAATAATAATAATTATAAAAAAAGCTCACATTGGGTGTCTAAATCCGTTCTTTGCAAAACTTTGTGTAGAGCTTTTTGTAGCTACTAATTTATTATCTCCAATTATTAAATTATTTTAATAATTTATTAATAGCATTTAACTTAATTGTTGCCTTATCGTGATAAAAATTTCTTGCATAAACATAAAATATGCCTCTTCTGTTTCACGTACGAGATATATACTTTCGACGCTTTTACATTAACTTGAGAAAAAATATAGATTTAAGCTTTAAACACAGGTAAAATAATAGAATCTATTATATACAAATTATATAAAGTAATGAGCAGAAGGACTCAAAGCTAACTTAATTGATCTGAGAAAAAGTGTGTATCATGTATACTTTATGAAAAACCTATAATCAAATTCGACGAGTTTAAACAAATATAACTTCTATGCTTACGTTTTCTCAACTTTAAAGTAGGATATTGAAACTTCAACGATAAGAAAGTAAGTGAATAAAAAGCGAGGTGAAAGTTACTTCTATATAATATTATATTATACGTTACTATTACATAGGGGGAAAATAGTGTTGTCTTCGTCATACTTTAAGACAATAGGCATATTGAAAAAAAGATGTATTTTTTTGATATAAATTCATCATATTAAATTGTTATGATCTTTTTTAATACTATTTTTTTAGTTCCAAAGCTCTAAAAAGGCAATGAATAATATCATATCCTTTGAGTTTGAGAAGTAGAACGATGGCTATTCTAAATATGATATATAAGAATGGCTATTCTAAATATGATATATAAGTCCAAAAATCATCGTATTTTAAATTCAATTAATTTAAAATTGCAATGGAGGCAGGTGGTTATATTTTTTAGGAAGTAATTATGTTAGTAATTTATATATAACATGAAGTTCTATTGTTTGTGCTTGAGTCGTAAATAAATTATTTACTAACCTAGAAAATTAGATCATTTCAGATCTTTACGTCTTTACAAACTAATTTCGGAACTTAAAAGTAGATTTGCAGTTATTAATACTTATAGAATTAATTATAATAATTTGTGAAGTTTAAAACTAAGAAATAGGAGTAGAAACAACCACTCTCGCATCACTACTACATATTAAATTTTTTGAAGAGATTTTGCTTACATTTCCCACCAAGAATAATTCTTAATTTTTCATTAATTTTTTATTATTAAAATAAGCATTTTGCTTAATAGCGCCATTTTTAAAATTCATTTTCTTAAATTTATTTAATGTACAAGTAATAATTCTTAAAGGAGAGAATTCTTAAGGGATGTATTTATAATACCAATAAAATGCATAATAGTAACATTTTCTCAGATTTACAATGTATTTAAATTTTTTTCTATAATATTTTTGAACAAAATTTAATTATTCCCTTCATGAATGTTACTTATAAGCATATTGCACTTTTGTGTTAAATTGGTTTGAAAAATATAAAAACAATTTTATATGCATTCAAAGCAATAAATTACGGCAGTTTAACAAATGCAGAGTAGTTTTCACGAATTTGATAAAAAAAATTATTCTGTTGTTGAATGCGATGAAGAGAAAAGTATGTATGAAATTTTTATTATGTTTGCTTAGAGAAAGAAAGTATCCATTCACTGAGAAAAAAATTATGCAACATTTTTTTTATTGTAAGTTTATATCTTAAGCATTTTGGTTTATATTTGATTAACAGTGTTTAGTTTTTTTATTTGCTTCTCTGTAGTTAAAACAGCGAAAAGATATATACTATTAAAAAAAAAAAGAAATAAAAGTTATGCTATTTCTCCTTTACATTAAAAAAGGGTTAAGTCAAATATTTATAAAGAGTCTCTTTTTCTATTCATCGTTTACGAAATGAAAGAGTTTGTTGATTTCGAAGAGGGGAAATGTAAGAAATATTTTAAGTAATATAAAATATAAACACATTCTTGTACAACGCATTTTCTACTATTTATTAGCATTTTAATTCTCATTAGAAATCAAAACACTGTTCATGAAAGCTCTGTAATCGAGTAGAAAATCTGCCTTTGCTTTGTGAATACAATAAGAATTAAAACAAAACCATACAAGTATGCTAATAAAAAATTACAATGGCAGCCAATATAAAATTGAACTATATTTCATGAATTCCATAATTACATTAAGAATGCAAAATGATATAATTATTTAGCAATCTAATTGGACTGATTATACGATATTTTGATCGACGACAAAAAAACAAAAGTTTTGAGGTTTTTTTCTTATTTCTGTACCAGCAAATATATGAATGCTGATAAAAATAAACGATATACCTGAACTATAATTATTTTGATAGTTTTAGACTCGAAGTTTATATACAAGTACTGCTTAGATTTCCATTATGTTTTCAAAAATTCAACCCTTTTTCGGAAAAGTAGACTAAATAATTCTCTAATAATAGTGCCACAGATATTTGTTCTCTTTGCGACAATGGCGTGATCATGACAGGAGAACAACTCAGCTTATGTCCTGCTGTCTTCAAAGTTTTTAATTCTTTTAACTCATCACAAACTGACTACGTTTTTGCTCACTGCTTGTATCGTTCTTCATTGAATTGAGCTGCTTGTCGATTCATGGCTGAAAGGTCGAGACGGGCATAGGATAAAAAATATTATCTAATAATAGTAGTAAAAATCTAAGTCCTCTGAGACTCTGTAAACATGTTTAACATTTTATTTTTTTTTGAATCTATCCTTATTCACCAATTAGTCCAATGCTGATAAGATATTTCATTGAATTCTTCGAGAGAAAAATATTTTAATCCAGTTAAAGCTCACTTCTGAAAAATTTAGGAATGCGTGAAATATACAATGAATTCTAATAAAAAATAGCACTCATATAGTTCTACCATATTGAAAGAGCCTTTTAGGAATCCACTCACAGTGAATTCCTAATTTCCTCATCTTGATAAAAAGTGTCTGAAAATAACTAAAAATATCTCTAATTCGATTTGTGAGTCAAAAACTATTTAGAATTTTGATAATTACTATCATATTTTGGATTTACAACTACTTCAAACAAAATTCTTTTTTGATATAGGAACTAAAATACTTTAAGGACACAACAAGGATTATGTACATAATTTTTTAAATTACCGGTAAAAATAACGCAGTATTACTAATAATAATATGAGGTTAAAATTTACAAATTACTGGTAAATCAGTAAACCGGTTTACCGGTTTACTGCTTTACTGATAATTCCTTCTATTAAAATTTTATGAGTTTGATTTTATAACTAGATTACAACTGTGCTGAAAAGACTTAAATATTGCAAGTAGTATAAGTCTCGGGCTTAAGGTTATGTGGCAAGAGTGCAATAGAAAATTTGAATTATACCAGTTCTACATGATAAAGAATTCAATTCAAAAGTCAAATCTTATAAAAATTGTTATTTTTGTTGATAATACTCTCATAATGATTTCAAGCCCACATATCTAATCAGAAGTTATGCGAAATTTATCGTAATAATGTTTTCTGGCGCGCCTGTAGCGGAGACATAAAAAGAGATGAAGAAAGATTTAGTAATGCTTTCTTAACAACTATTTATATATAAGTTTCATATCCAAATTAATATCCAATGATATCCAAATCAAGCTATTTGATATAAAATATATTAATAATAAATTTTTCTATAAGATGCCACTCTTTCATGTTTCTTGAAAGTTTCACAACCATGTTTCTCATTACGTAATCTAGCAAATTTGCTTACGATTTCTTAAGTATGTTGCCTGCATTGTAATTTTCAATACGTAATTACTCAAATTTTATAAGCCATTTTTAGAAAAAAGACAACAACATTTTTATTAATGTAGAAATCACAAATATTAATGACATTTAATATTTTAACTGAAATTACATGAAATATGCCAAATCTTATAAAAGGCTTAAAATGCTGTCACGTCTTTTTAGTAAAATCAGACTGATGAATTAAATTCTAAGATTATTGATTCGAATTGATTCGTATCTAACTAAGATTATTGATTAGTATTTAAAGAAATGTAGATTTGGTTCTAAAAGACACAAAAACACGCTGTTCTGTGAGAAGGATAAGTATTTATAAGGAAAAATTCATATTCACAATATTGGAACGAACTTGAAAGATGCATTTCTAAAAAAACTCTATTTTCAAACAAACAATTATTAAAACTTTTTCTCAAAATATTTCAATATCTTAAAATTTCTATTACTTTTAGAAATTTTGATATTTTTAACTAATTTTATTCTGAATTTCTTAGGGGTGTTTTTTTACAATTTTTTTCATGAGTTCGGTGTACTTAAATGTTATTTACAGTTTTACGAATTTTTCTATCAGACGCTATGAAAAACAGCAAAAAAGAAACAATATCTATTTATGTAAATTTTTTTTAAAAATAACGATTTGTTTAAATCCTTATTCAATTCACAGAATTGTGAATAAAAAATATTACACTGAATATCCTAACAATTTCAGATTTTTATATTCATTACAAAAATGCCATAGCATTTTAAATATATATCACCGCATAAAAAATAATAATAAAAAAAAACGAGGAAAGTAGTTTAAAATCTTGACGGTGAATGAAATGACTTGGCCAATTATTAAAGAAAATTTAAATAACTCATTAAATAATGTATCTAACGTTGTGAAATTTGATACATATATTTAGAAAATGTATATATTTAAAATAAAGTAATAAATTGTTTTTTGATATTTTAGTGATTTTTAAGGTTTTCTGTTCCCTAAAGCCTATGTAGGTGTCAAGGGAAATGAAGTTGTTGATATTGCTGCTTAATCTACCTCTGGCGAAATTTCTCCTACCATTCCATATTACTATAACATTAAATGAGTTAAATCAGTTATTCATTGTAATTGACAGAATCAATGGAATCTGGAAACAAATAACAAACTAAATCATATTAAACCCATCATTTCTCATTTGAAATCAGTATCATGTAGAAGACAGGAAATAATATTAAATCGTTTAGGTAAGGTACTCATGAGACTTATATATAAACATCTCTTTCAGGAGGAGGATAACAGTATGTGTAATCATTGTGTTTATACTCTGACTGTGAGACACAATTTAACTGAATGTTCGGCTTTTAACTCTGTTCGTCTCAAATATTTTAAATCATTTAATCTTTCTGTAATTGACTTGGTTGTGGTAAACTCTCAACCAACTATTCATTATTCTTTAAAAGATTTTGGATTTACTCCTTACATATAATTTTATTAAACTTCATTTTATCATGTATCCTGAGCATGGATTATTAAATTGTTCTAACCATTAAATTGGTACTATCTCTGCCTTAATTCTGGCACAATACACCTCACGAGGATTCAGTGCCATAAACTTCAACCGACCCCTTAAGCCATACTCATGTAACTATTTCCCGAGATCTTCTGAAGTTACAAAGAAGCAACGTAGATATGTTACTATAAATGTCATGTCATTATCATCAGATGGATCAAGGAAATGCTTCTCGATTCCAAAGCTCCTTATTAGAGACACGAGCATTAGTGATATATCCGAGCACGAATATTCCTGGACCCGGCATTAAGAAATGGACAGCTAGACAAGAAAGAAAAATATGATTACATATCTCTACTACTTGTCAGAAACAAGCAGTAACGATTAAGATAATAACACGACAATATCAATAATTCCGCTATAGAAAGAATATATCCTTATACTAAAAATAATGGATGGTAGTAGCAAATATGGCACACATAATAAATAGTAAAATAACATCTGAAAGAAAAGTAAAATATTCCTCCGAATATATTTGAATGCCTAAGGGGAATATGTTGGCTTTGAATCGGCACTCGATATTTGTCTGAACTATACATAATGACTTCCTGCACTTCGTGTTACTTAAGAAAAATATTGGAAATATGCATCACTCAGTGCAATCTCGTATTTTGAGTTCCAATCTTTGTGTGTATTGGATTCTTCAAACCAAAATGGATTTTGTGATGTTTGAATTTCAATCTAAAAGACATTTCGTATTTTTTGATGTTAGTGAAATGAGATTGCAGAAATAAGGAATTTAGAAAGAAAGTAGAAATATTTGTTTTTTTTATGAATAAATTTAGTGAAAAAGAGTTTTGTACCTTATTACTATCATTTGATAGAATACGGTATTCTAAACAGCCCATTTATTCTTGTCGTGTTTGATCCAGAGTATTAAGGAAACATTTTCGAAGCATCAAGAGTTCATGTATATATAAAATTGCTTTTTATTCAGATGGGACCATTTTGAGAATATTGAGCGTGGGTATTTTGTTATTCCACATTACTTCGGTATCATATTAGAATGCCTCTTTTTTCAGCGTTTACTCGTCAAGGAGTTTTTTTTATATAAAATTATATTTTATTCCAAAACTTTATTAAAAATGATTACGTTTTTCAAGGGAAAAATGAAAAATTTTACCTGATATTTAAAATAATGATTTGTTGTATATTTCCATTTACCAAGAATTAAATAATTATTTTTCTATGCCATCGCCAATTATTTCAATTTTTTTGATATAATTTATGAGATGCCATCTGGAAAATTTACACTTCTCAAAACTTTTTTAAAAAAAAAAAAAAAAAAAAAAAAAAAAAAAAAAAAATTAAAAATAACTTTCAAATTATACTCAAAAGATAAATTTAAATTTTACCACAAAGATTTGAACTCCAGTAGTTAATGGAATTTATTTTAAGTTTTTTGACAAAACTGAAATATTTTTTCCTTTTTTTAATATGTATTTTTTTATTAACTGAATCGAAAGAGAAGACTTGAAGTTCGTCTTATGTGTTTCAATATATTTCTTTAATTCAAAACAGGTCTAATATCAATTCAAGCCAATAATGAACTAGATGCCTGATCGTTTTCAGCAAAAGATGATTGTTTTGCTTAAGCGACCTTTTTGTTTAACATGACTTCATTTTCTTCTTAAAATGCTAAAAAGGGATGTCCATTAATTTCTGATATATTTTGTGGAGGTGATTAGGATCGAATACTTAAAAAAATGCAGTTTTTTCCCCAAGATATATTATGCGTTGTTGAAATTACTCTCGTTATAATTAATTTGAACAACAATTTTAGGGCATTTATTTGATTATACTTATAGTTCTAGCAAGCCTAGCTATATGCATAAACTACAAAAGGCATTAAATAAACTTATAATCTTTAGAACCTTGAGGTGTTTCACATTTGACCTGAGGAATAAGTTTTCCGTCTGTAAAAATTATAACTCCAATCAATCCTCCCTGAGAATCTTTCCTATCTGGGCTTTCCAGGAGAACTTGGCCAAGCGATCCCTTCTATTCTTTGACTTTTTGAGTGTTTTTGGGCTCATGGATATTATCTAACCCATTGCATAGATCGGATACAATTAGCAACAACACAACAATAACAACATATCTTTTTGAATCATCATTTGAATAAATTATGTAGCATATGGTACAATTAATTTAATTTCACTATAAGGACTTAAAATTTCAATTTATGATTTTTATATCTAATTTCTTCTTTCGGAGTTCTTTATACTTTTTAACAAGGTCACATTGGCCCAGATGTTAAATCTTGATTTTCAAGACTAGCAATGTCCTTGACTAATCGTGTGGTTGAATTTTTATCATACTAGAGTTCGTGTTAGAAGAATGGAAATGTGTGTACTTCAATTAAAATCGATCGGATACTAAGGCTATCCCGTGGTGTGCTGTAAAAATTTGGGAAATTGATGTGTTAGTTCAGTTGTATCTTCGTTTATTGACCTTTTCTGACATAACAAAATCCATCGCCAATAGCGCATTCCCGTAAGTTTAGAAAGAAAGTAATTCAAAACTAACCAATATAAAGATCAATTACCTCGTAAAGAGCTTTAGCATTGATACATTCATGCTTCTGTTATCTCATTTTCGGTTAAGAATGGAAAAATGTTTCAGTTTAATATAGCGTAAAACTATACTGATAATCGTAAATTTTAAATTTTTTTAGAATAAATCTTTTATTGCTCTTGACAAATGTTAAAACTCCCAATTGGTAAACTTTTATTCCACAGCCAGCGATGACAATATAGGTTTTTCTATTTTTTCTTATAAGGAAATGAACTCACTTAACAAGAAAGTAGAATTAAGGCTGTTTTTGTAGTGCTCAGTCTATATTTACGATTTTAATGAATTCCAAAATGATAATATGTCTTCCTTTCTACCTTACCTTTTTGTATTGATTATGTCAATACCATTATAAATCTTCAGACAATTAGACCCAGCATCGAAAAAATGAAAATCGAGGCTTTCAAACTCATTTATGAATCTCTATTGGATACCATTTTTTGGAATTGATTAATCAAAGCCCAATAAAGTTTTCAGAATCAAAAATTCTTTAAATACCTGAAATGGATTCTATATCTATTCAGATGGAGTTTTATCAAATGAATTATTAGTTATTTATTTAATAAGGGAAGAAATTATTATTGCTTTTGGTTAGAAAAAAATTCAAGAATTAAAGTATGTAAACTTCAATCCTCAAGAATTTTATAAAAATGAATAATTTGGTTTTTGAGGGATTAAGAACGTTCTGGTAATAAAATTTAAGAATTTATGAATTGCTTAATGTAAGTGAGATAAACTTTTTTTTTCTCAGGAAGGAAACCAATCATCCGAGTTTCTTCTAAAATTAGTTAAAGGTTTCTTAAATTCGAATTTAATTTTATTCCTGAATACAAATGCAGATTTTGATTGCTTATTTAAATTGATTTTATATTTAAACTGAATTAATTTTTAACCCTTAATTAATTTGAAATCCTTTAGCTTTTTTGTTTACTATGAAATTTTTTTAAAGATGATAAAATAATGTTTTGTATTTATGATTTTTGTTTTCTTATGTAGTTTGTTTTGTAGGACTTTTTGTAAGTATCGAAATTTCTCCAGTGTTATAAATATTTCTTATTGACAAATGCTTTTTTAAAATTTCAATATAGAGTTAAAAATAGTAAAAAATCGCCCTAAAAAGACTATGAATATAAGTTTTTAGCAAAGGAATAGAAACGAGAAATATTGTGGGCAAATCATAAATAGGAAAGAATTTGAAAAATAGTTTTTCAAACTGACGTAAGCCTAAAGCCTAAAAAAGTTTTTTTCGGACTACGAAGTGTGTTCATGAAAACTTAGAATGACTTCATTTCCGGAGATGAATCAAGAATGACAACTCTCAAACTGAAGTTCAACCAGAAAACTTTCCTGTAATGAAACTGGAAAAAAAGAAAGATTTCCCCTTTTTATAAATCTGAAAGGAGCTAAGGCTAAAGAATAGAAACATATTGAAGTTTTCATTTGAACTTTAAAAATAGATGTATAGAACTATGTATCATGTATTTGAGAGATGCTTATTCAGAGATGCTAAAGTTATGGAAATATAATTCCAAATTTTGTACATTACTCTTTAAATGTTAAATGCATAAATAACAGATGTATGGAATTAAAATAAAATTATAAAAATAAGAAATTCAAAAGTCATGAAAAATACATTTGTCATAAGTTTGAATTTTGTACAATGTATTGCTGATATTTCTCATTTCAAATTATTCATTTTTTTCAAAACTGCAGTAAAATGTTTCTAAAATATTAACTGAATTTCTTTAAGCAAATTAAATTTTTTACTTAATATCACACGGAACGTTATTGAACAAAAACACTTTTATAAAATGGAATAATTATTTTAACAATTCTATATTAATACGCATGAATATGTTTTCTAAGACAAATTTTTTGTATTTTTAAAAATGTTTTTAATCTATTATTTTAAAAAAGAGAGATTCATTCTGAAGATGCTGTAGTGATTAACAAATAATAATTATATTATTTTGCTAGGTTTTGCTAATTTATCAGCAAAACTTGCCAAAATAAGCTGAAATTTAAGTGAAAAGATGTGATTTGCTTAGAATCGTGAATAATAATCTTTGTTGTCAAAATTATTAAAAAAATAAAGCCAAAATAAAAATAATGTTTTTAAAAACTTAACGTGAGCAAAATTTTATAACAACTCATTTATACTATTCTAAAGAAGACAAAAGAAAAAAAATCTCTTCTTCTTAAAGCATAATGAAATTATAAGAACTTTTAAAGCACGAAAAATCTGAGTGATTCGTTTTTCAAATCTTTTTGAATAAACGAAATAATAAAATAATTTATGAACAGAACATTTGTGTTTGCCTTCAACAGTCACTATCGTTTTGTTTCTTTTTTCTAAACTGTAGAGCTCTAAGATATTTTTTGAAGAAGAATAAAATATTTCTTGGAGAAAGAATAACAATTTTCATCTTTTTCAGAGAAATTCTTTTGAAGCATTTCTAATAATGGAAAGTTTAGTACAATAAAGTAGTTTATTGTACTAATATTGGAAATAAAAAAATCATAAAACTTAATTACAATTCAAAATTTCTAACACGTTGATATAGAATTTAATACTCTTATTTTTTCAGTGAAATGTTCTCAGCATATGAGTGAATAGAGTCTCATTTATGTTTGCCTGCAAAATTATTATAATATAATTGTAATTTGAATTTCATACATAATCATTATTACTTATGACTGTAAAACTATGATATATTTACTTAATAATCTACAAAACAAATAAAAATATAGAGTTTCTTTTTTTGTAAGAAAACACATTTTTAACTTCTCAAATTATTTAAGAAATGGCTGTGTATATCAGTTCTTTGAAATGGGTTATACAAAAATAATAAAAAATTCTGCACAAAACACTATTTTTGGCATGAATAAGCAAAAAATAGTATAATAAGTACCAAATGTGTGAGCATTAATTTCATAAATCTACATTTACCTATTTTAGGTACTTTTAATAGAAAAATTAATAATACCAAGTTTTGTAATGGACATTTTTAATTGTGGTAAAAAATTGATTTTTATTTGACAAGTATTGATCTATGAAAGCAAGATCAATTTTCAGATATAACTAAATCTAACTCTACTGGAGCGAATGTTATAATACTTTTTAATAGAAATATATTGTTATATAATTGTGTATTAAGATACTGTATCTCCTTAAATATTAAAGAATCATAAGGAATATGACATAATTTCCCACGTCAGTCATAAATTCTGAAACAAATCCAAGAATATTTCTCATTTAATATTTTAAGAAGAGAAAAATGAGACTTGAAAGAAATATTACAAGCAAATCTTATATAAGAAAAGTTGTAGAAAAGAATTTTTCATAGTGCTAATGACCCATGTAGCTCATTCAATACTCTAAAAACATCTTGAGAAAAAATGATGACAGTTTATAACATTTTATCATTTTTTTTACTAAACATTAAGTAATAAATCTGCTAAACATGGATGATGTTAGCTAAAGATCCTCTTTGCATCCACACAACCCGCAAAATAAGAAATCAACCGATAAATATGTATTTTTTCCGCGGAATGAAGTTTGCATCGAAGCATGCTCGGAAATGGCTTGGATTTGTCATCCAAAATAAACAATAAAAAGTTGGAAAAACAGAAAAAAGACCCTCAAAAATTGGTTGGAAAATATTACGAGCAATGGAAAGCTGGAGATCATAAAATATTAGAAAGGGCTTAAATATAGAATATGTATTGGTTTAACTAATGTATTGTTTAGTTATAAAAAGCTGAGTAGATCAAGATCTACGAATTAATGAATGATATGGACTTGAAAGATTATTCCTCCATTCTGTTTTAAAAACTTTAGAAAATGGGAAAAATGACTGTATATATATATATCTTAATCCTAATGCTAGATAATTGATGAAAATTCGCTTCGTACATTTTATATTGTTTTTGAAATATTTGAGTTATCAGTACGACTTACTATCAGTGTAATTTACTTAATTTCTTAGTAACCGAACTCAATGTTCTAAAATCTGATAGTAATATAATATACGCTAATTTTTGAGATTCTTTTATAGTATTATATATTAATAAGACAATGTGTTGTAATATTGACATACATGATTTAGTTTAAATTAGGGAAAAGTATTTTTTATATTCAAGCTTCAAAAACAGAGAATTTTAAGAATGACTAATGGGTTAAATAGCATTTCCTATTCTCATTCAAAATTTCTTTGAAATATAGAGTAAAAGTTTTAAAAATTGAAGTGTAAATTTTTACTACGATTTCAAATTATATTTTTTCATTTAAAATATGCAAAAAGCTGGGCTAACGTATTTTAAACTTCACTATTGAACATAATTTTGTATTTTTAAAAAATTACTAAAAAGAGTTAGTGCAGAAAATATTAAAGTATATAAATTTTAAAATATCTCATTCAATGTAAATTTAGTTTAATAATATTGATTAGATATTTTACCTTAAATTTTTTTGAAAAGACATGTATAGATCCTAATTTTTTTAAAAATATTTGATGGAAATAAAATTAATTTTTATGAGTATGTTTTGAAAGGTTTAATAAGATAAATTATTTAAAAAATGTCACTTTCCATATGATCAATAGATAGTGTTCTTGTAAAAATTAAATATTTAAAATTTAAAACAGAAGAATATATACAAAAGTGCATTATACATAATACTTTATATATAATGTTTATAAGATTAAAAACCAAGCGAAATATTTATAATAAGGATATATATGAAAAATGAATTTTATTATTCTTAGAGTATGAGGAGGAAACTCTTAGATAAAACACTCATGCATAAATAATTAATAAAAAATATTGAGAGTAGTACTTAATATAACCACATTGTGTTATAGCACTATGTGAAATATTTATCGTTAAAATATTTCGGTAATTAAGACATGAATGTTCTACATAATTGAAGTGAAGAATATTTTATAGTTCAGAAACTTAAATGATAAATAGGGAAAAATTTAGAGAAATAAAGATTTCTGTCGAAGTATGAATTTTTTTTTAATGATTTCTATTTATTATACATAATTATATATCGGATAGAATATAAAATTTATGATATCATTAACTATGTCAAAATAGAAATATCGACTCAATAGTAACTTATTTCCTTTTTACAAATCAAATGCAATATAAAGATACCTTCGAATATGACAAACATTGTCGAATCAAATTTTACTGGCAAGAAATAAGCATCAATAAATTTTATTATCAATAAATAGAAACATTTTTTAAATCATACAGAAAGAAACATTAGTAGCATTCTTTATCTTACATCAAGAAACAGATATAGCAATCTTATCCCGATACGGTCAATCGATGAAATCAATCAGCTGCTCAAGGGAAGTTTGATCGATCTGGTTGGCAAAATTAGTAACTCTAGACAAAGTGAGCGATGGTCTGTGAGGGCTTTTCCAGATCAACCACTTCCGTCGAGCTAATTGAAGTACATATGGTGTGTCTTCCCTCATGGTAAATTGAATTGCAGAGATCTCGGATAATCATGGAGTACGAGGGAAGTATTGTTGTTTCAATCTGCTTGGCTCCTTTTGGTATCAACCTAGAATTACTTAGTGTGTATATCTGTTTTTCTTCAATTGACTGTCACAATTCTTCTTTTTTTTATTTGAATGAGATAACTATGAAGAAAAGAGGTGGTTGTTCAAAATATATTGATGATCGTTTTTCATTTCATTGTGTTTTTTTGAATTGCCCAAGCTTTTAGCATATGTTATCGAATATATAAATACCAAATATCGAGATAACGTAGTAAATATATGCGTATAACCGCCATCCGCTTTTAGATACTTTTCAACTATTTCTCATTTTGTCATAATAGTATTAATTTACTATCAATGAACTAATACTTTTATGATTGATAGTAATAATTGACCTCAAGTTGTTCTTTAATATTTAAAGATGAAGAGTTTAAATTTTATAAAAAGTTTTTATTACCATTATAAACTAGGGGCATTCAAAACGTAAGTTACACTCGAACGATGTAGGTCATAAACACTTTACTGAGAAGTGTGCTACAATGTACGATAACACACATACAGCACACTATTTCTTTACATAATCTCCCAGTCGCTGCAGACATTTGTCGGAACGTTGCACAAATAGTTCGATGCCCCAACGACAGAAAATCGTTCCTTTATCCTAAAGTCAGCAGCTGTCTGAATCTGTACATTGTTGGAAAATTCTGTTCCTCCTAAACTTTCTGGGAGCTTACCGAACCCGTGAAAGTCGAAGGGTACCACATTGGTAGAGTACGGTGGATGTGTGAATGCTGCGAGATCTCCCATATTAAACTACCGAGCAAAATCTGTGTTGGGCGTGCCTTGTAAGGTCTTCCATTGTCGTGCAAAAGGGCAATGCCTTTGCTTAACTTTTCATGTAGCTTATTTTACACAGCTTTGCTCAAACTTCTTAGTGTTTTGCGGTACGACTCAGTATAAGTGATTTTGCCTTTCAGCATAAACTCGTTGTAGACAATACCTTCGCAATCGGGGAAACAAACGTAGCCATGACTTCACTCGCTGTTGGGGGAACTTAAGATGTCTCATGTCTGATGTGCTTATCATCGTTGGCCTTCCTTGTCCTTCCACACCGACCAAGAGACTGTGTGGCTATCTTTGAACAGCTGGCATCATATCACAATGCTGGACGTGACAATGCAAGCGGCTCAAGCACTGTCTATATTTCGTGATGAATCTCTGTTCTCATGAAACGTTTTGTGTTCAAAAAACGTACTGTTTCGCTTACTTCAACATTAGAGTAACTTTTCTGCCAACACACCATTTTTTTTTCTTGTACTATATGGCAATGGTTGCCAATATTCAAATGAAATTGCTATCATTGAAAGCCGTAGAATTAGTTATCGTTTGCGCAAGTTGCGCTCTTGTTTCTCAAGGCTGCCATTTATGGAAGAAAATGGTATTTTACTTTTTGTGAACACCCGTTGTCTATTTATTAGAATATTATTATTTTACTTGAAATAATGATTATAGAGTCATTTTACTCATTCAGTTGAAAACTGAAGGAAACGATTTATTTACATGCTTGTTTTGAGACTCGGAAATAGCATTTTATTTTAATAGTTTGAAAAACCTTTTCTTTTCAGGCATCCAATTTTATATACATATGAAAAGAAAGTATTGAAAGCACAGGAAATAATGTCATAAATGAAAATAAGAATTTTTATGTAAGAATCTTTCTGCATATAAAATATATCAAGATTAAATATTTTTAAGCATTTTTTAGTAAATAAGAATTTTATTTACACAATTATTTTTTTTACAAATAAAATATTTTAATAGCTCTCCAAAATATGGTATTAAAATTTTTATAACATATATTATTAATGCATCTTTATAATTTTTTACTTGATAGATATCATTCCTCAATTATTTCGAATAAAAAATATTGAAATATATTTTTTGAAGTAATTAGGTTATGACAGCAATAAAATCAGCATATGGTATGTATGATATAGGCTTTGACAGTTTTAAGAACATTTTTTTAATAAAAAAACAAAATTCTTATTTTAACGATGTTATTAAAAAGTGTAACCATTCAACCGAATCAAATGGGGGTAATTTCTTATGTAGCAGTTTTATAAGCTACTAGTTTCCTCCACATTCTGGAAAAAATACTCACTTTTTTAATTAAAATGTTCTGAAACTGATTAATTTAGTTCGCCCCATAAGTTATACGATGTTTTTTTGCAAGAAATCATGGAACTTAAAAATTTAGCAAACACTAAAAAAAAGCTCATTTTACTTGTTTAGAAATAAGGCTTTTTTGACGTAGGAGAGTTAATAATATGCTTATAAGTTTCTTCAAAAGCAATAATAAAGTAAATTAAATACTTGAATAAAGATAAATGTATAAAACTACTGTGTGGAATTAGTACGATATATTAGGCAGTTGAGTTATGAATTCAAAGTAAAATATGCTGTTATACACCCGTACGAAATATTCAAAGACGTTTCGACTGAACATGCAAGCGATTAAAATTTGTCGACCGATCATTGAACAAACGAAATTTAAGAACATAAGAACTGAGCATATAACAGGTTCATAAAGGAGCTATTCCCGATTTGATAGAGTGGTCGTGGTAGTTGAGTGATCGCGGTCGCGAGCTCGTTACCAGCGTTGTTTCTGTTGAGGCGTGGGTTCTAATATTGATGCTACACTAGATCCGCAGTATAGAGGGGCTAAAACTATCAAGGATCCAGGCCCTCCCTCCGTTGTTAGTGTGACTTCGATGTTTGGTGAACCAAGTCAAAAGTCGTCCTCTTCACGTCACCGAGATTCAAAATTACAAGGTCCATCTCCAATAGCCCTTGTTATTATCACCAATAGCCCTTATATAATTGTTTTTGAATGTGACATTAATCAGCAGAATAAAAATGTCTGTTACGTGTCAATGATTGCATGCTATGAAAAGTAAAAAATTAAACTTTTCTGAAATTTTTTTTTGATAAAAACATTTAAGAAATTTAAAATTGATCATTGTCATTTTGATGGTATCAAGTGAATTAATTTTCAGTGAATCACAGCTCAAAAGCCTTTGATGAGTCGCGAATAAACGTAATCTCTTGTCTGAAATCTCGTTATTTTTACTTCTCGTTCTTTTATAAATAATATTTTAGTGAGAGAAAAAAAGTTATTACAATGACAAATAAGTGATATATAAGCATTAACAGAATTCAGAAATTCAACACTACATGCTGTTACAGTAAATGAAAATTGTAACATTATAAAACTAAATAATCCGGTAACCCATTAAAAATAAATAGATTGTAAGGAAATATAGTTTACAAAGGCATTGTGATTGAACTTGCCAATGGTTGAAACTTGATGCTCAATTTTTGAATAGTAGGATAGCCAATGCATTGGAACTAAGCTTCCAGTAGGTGAATATAATAAAAAACAGAGTGTTCAAA
This sequence comes from Nephila pilipes, assembly GCA_019974015.1. Taxonomy (NCBI): domain Eukaryota; kingdom Metazoa; phylum Arthropoda; class Arachnida; order Araneae; family Nephilidae; genus Nephila; species Nephila pilipes. The sequence goes on along the minus strand of BMAW01028931.1, from coordinate 354,034 downwards.
ATGTCTGTTGTACATCAATTCTGGATTTTTAACTTTTCTTACAGTTTCCCCAACAGATTCTAACTCATTACACTATTATGAGTAAACAGGGAGAGGAGTTTAAAAGATGTTGTTTCATCAGATTGAAAGAGGCTGGCTGAGCAAATTGTTCACCATTTGGGACGAAGTGACGATGCTGGTGAGAAAAGGAGAACAACGACATATTCAGCGTCAGAACTACAGACTTCATTCTAATTCTGTAATAATACGGGTGGAATGATTATCAGATCGGCTGTATCAGAAATATTGCTATCGACCATTCGACGTTGACTCGAACTCATGTTACTAACATAGTTATTGACCCATACCTGATAATGCGACGTCCTGACGTTCGCTTCAAACTTTACACCACATACGTTAACAGAATGATAATGACAACGAGCTCGCGGCTGACGTTTTTTTTTGTCGAGGCGTGGGTTCGAGTCCTGATATCACTAAAGACTTAATACATAGCAGCACATCAGATATATCGAGTCAGTCCTCCTGGATGTGTAGTGAGGAAATTTTGAGGAGTGAATGGTCAGGTGACGTTTTTGTCACTTGCCCGAATTTTAAAATTACAATGTCCAGTGCCAATAATCTTCATGTTGCTTTTAAGTACGATGTTAATAGACAAATAATCAATCCTGATGCCGAGCGTAGACGAGATTATATATGTCCAGATCATTGTAGGGATCCTGCCCTTACTATCATACACCATACCTGTCCACAACAAGTTTTTATGGAGGGGTTATCATTGCTTCTCTGATATAAATAAACGCCTTTGCTAGTCAGTCGTTTAACTGTTTTAGAAAAGTACGGATATCGTGACTCCGAGGTACCCTAGAGATCTTTTTCTTTTCTAAGGGATTCACGGAATTTGTAACATAAACATGGGTGTCACCTCCCTGAATATCCTAGGATTCTTCTGTATTTTCGATTCTCCTTGTAAATTATTTTCATCTTTCTTTTTCAAACGTCTAGATCACAATTACACCTTTTTTAGCACAACATGATCACATCTGGCTCTTTTACGCCATTTAACTCTACCATCACATACTCAATCACAGTCAATCGTTCACACTCACAGCACAACCGTTACGTGCACAAAATTCTACATCTAGTTGTATTGCTGTTTCTTAGTGCCTTACTGAACTTACTTTACAATTTGATGAAGCAAGGTCTTTCGCAGTCCTTCTTGTTATTAACCACCTTTATTTGAACAGAGCAGCTTACTATATAACAAGGCACTTTTAAATTATTTTATACAGTAATCTGCTTCTATTTCTCTAATATAAAGAATAAAATTTAATTTAATCAACATTATTTGAAATTATTCTTTGGATTATTTCAATTCTTAAAAAATCAATTAGTTTTGGGATGTATGTTAAGAAGCCACTCTCTAGATTAAACTACTTGGGTAAAATTATTTTGTTAGCTTTTTAATAAAAAGTAAATTCAAATATAAAAGAAGAAATAAAGTTCAACAAAAATTTTCTTATTGTTAAATAATGACTCATTTTATTGTATGGACAATTATATCAGATGTTAAATTATTGAAAAAATTCCTTGTCGCTTAAAATTCTTTTTTAAAACTCATCACGAATTTAAATAATTCCGTATGATGCTATTTGGAGAAAAAAATATTTATTCCACATAAGTGAATGAAAAAAATTGTTTCATGCAATTCGTTGCGAAGAAATAGATTTCGGCATCAGATTTTTTATTTTGCTATATATTAAACTGCGGGTTTGTTTTAATTTAATTCATTATATTGCATGACCTATTTTATAAAAGCTTCTTCGTTATATAATATTGACACAAATAAATATTAAAATTATTAAATTTCAAAATGGGAGACAAATTAGGAAGAAGTAGTTTATAAAACTTGGATGTCTCACAGATGTATTAAAATTTTGAATAATTTTATTCTTTTTCAATCATTTCTTGATTCCTGATTACATATGATTTAAGCTAAAACATAAATCTATTGGTAAAAAAGAAATATTTAATTATATATATATATATATATGTGTGTGTGTGTGTTTTCAATCCAATAAAAAAGAATTTACGAGAAATTTATTGATATATTTTTGAGAGAGAAAATAAAGTTCATTACATACTGGTGAAAGCAGGCATCAAAAACATATTCGCAAAAACTTTTATGATATAACATTGAAAAAGGGTCATTAATGACGTTTTGTGTTTAACTAAAACAATAGCCCTTTTGTTGGCTAAAATACAGAAACAAAGTAAAGTGGAAAATTAGGAATGAAATCGAAATGTATACAAATATTAATTTTTTTCTTCCAAAATATTAAAATAAAAAAAGTAATTATTTTTGTATTAATAATATATCCCATCATGTATATTAATAGAAGAAAAGGTAAAAAATATAAAGAAAGAGAAAATGATAGAAGAGTATTATTCTCAAATTCTTCTGCAATTACATTTTATAAAGGAAATCGTTTTTAAAAATCTTTAACAATTAGCTATCCTTTTTGAATGAAACTATAAGGAATCCAATGAATGAGATAAAACCAAACAGTAAATTTCTAAAAGTCTTGAATTTAAGATTTTGGATGAAATAAAGAAAAGAAAAAGTAACTAGAATGAAAATATTACGTAATTGAAAATTATTCAAAATAATTTCTTATCATCAGGGAAAGTGAAGTGTTCTTAATTATACTATTAAAAATTGTTAGTTATTTGTACTATTACTAACTGTTTTTATACTTATACCAACTATTTACGAAACTTTTCCTTAATTTTCAAACTGTAAGAGCAAATACTTTGGCGACTGTTTTCCTCCATATATGTGACCATGAACCGGAACGAAGAAATTTTTAGCGCTTAACAGAAAAGAAAGTGTAATATGTTGGAAAAATGTGAAGGACCGTCCATGCTTTTAGAAGTACCAAAGTATGTTGAATTCTTTAGATATTTTCTCAATACATTTTTTATCTTTCATCTCTCATTTTTGAGATTCTTAGATACATCGTAAGTCTCTTAGTAGATAACTCATGGACATATCAAGAGGTACCAAAAAGCTATTAATCAATCGTCAATATATTTCATTATGAATAGAAGTTTCTTAGTCTTCGTCGTAATGAAAACCTTTTCTACGGTTTCTGGTTACTTTTTGTAAGTAGATTTTAGCCAAAGTATTTTTTTTATCTGGAGTAATATATCTCAAAAATCTTTTATATAATTCATGTTAAATAATTTAATAATTTATTAGACGTTTTACGGTTTTTATTTCATAAGACTGGTTAAGGCATTTTGTAAGGAATCACTCAGTTTATGTATCGTGAAGAAAACTATCGATGTGTAAAAAGCGAATAGAATTACTTTGACTTAAAATAGGGGAAAAATTACAGGACAATGAAAGTCTTTATTTTCATCAATCAGAAATAATTGCAAATGAGGCAAGAGTAAATTTAGAAAGCAAAGATTTATGCTAAGTTTTCCGAATATATGAGCTATTAGCTTATTGTTATTTAAATCAAATCGTACAATTACACCTTTTTAAAAACTATGTAATTTTCGTTAAAGCTGTCTGATATTTTTCTTCTTGAATTGTTTGCTCATTTCTTCAACAAAAATTAATATTGAAACAAATGATAATATCAGATATTTTGAGGAACACTTATTATTTTTCTTGGTAATTTGGTGTATAATTTCTAATATACTTGTAAGCGTGAATTAATTTGAAAGCTTTAAGAAAATAATGTTGAATATAAAAGAATATAAAATCAACCATAAATCATTTTCATACTTTTCATCAATACGGTTATTGATGAATGTTCAATCTCAAATGAATTTGATATATATATATATGACGTGTGGCTAATAAATAACTAGACTAACGCTGCTACAGAAGCAGTACACATGCGCCAAACTCCAACGACCAACAGCTGTTTAGAATGAAATCTTTTTCGAATGCAGTGACTCTCGCTACTATAAACAAATCCGCATAACTGTAACTTTCAATCACATTAGAGTTATTATTTTTTTGTTTCGCCAGAAAATTGAAAAGTGTTTCAGTAGTTAACGAATTGTTATGAAATTTAACATACAACTTAGAAAAATCGCTACTAAAATGTATAATTTATAGAGAGAAAATATTGGCAATGAAGTTTATTACGTGCACGTGTTTTTGATAGCTTTAAGCGTTTTCCAAGATGGCCGAGAAGACGTTGGAGATATTCACATCCTGGTCATCCTTCCACATCAAAAACGGATGATAATATCGAAAAAAATCAGTAATCTGGTTTGATCTGACAATCGGTTCAGTACTCATGCGATTGCTGAGACTGTAGGAATTGATAAGGAATCCATAATGCGTATTTAAAATAACAATTTTAACATGGGAAAAATGTGTGCCAAAATAATGCTTAAAATTCTCACATTTGAACAACAAGAAGCTCGAAAAATGTTTGTTCAGACATTTTGAATGCCAATAAAAATGACCTAAACTTATTGGAAAGGATAATTACGTGTGTCGAATCGTAAGCGTTTCCTTATGATTAAGAAACGAAGAGTCAATCTATGCACTGGAAGAGCCCATCTTCAAAAGATTCGTGTATATCGAAGGTGAAAATGAGTAAATATATGTAAAATCAAAATAAGATGTTTTGCAGTGTCAGTATGATTATTTAAAAGCCAAACCAATTATTCTCAAAGTTCTTTATACTAAAATATTTATGTATTTGAAAGTAATATCATTTGATTAAAAATATTCTTTTTTTAGCTTCAAAAGTAATAATTTTTTGCTGATAATACTGAACGATAATTTGATTTTATTTAGATGATAATATTATGTAATAAATTAAAAATATTAAATAATATAAATAGAACTTTGTTCCCTTTCATTAGACTTTATGCCTAAAATTATAAATCAGATAAAGTAGGTAAAATATATGAAATATTAAGAAATTAAAAAAAAAATGAAATAAAGAAATTAAAAATTTTGAATTTGAACCCTCTCACTTAGGGGTATTCAAAATGAATAAACCGATTTCGAAATTCTATATTTTCAAAAATAAACGACACAGAAAGGTAAGTAATACATGAATACGAAGAAAAAAAAAAGTGGACGTTTACATTGCGAACAATAGGCAGTCTCGTGTATTCTTCGGGAAGCTATTTCACTAAAGTTGCTTTAAAAGCTTTCATGGAGCTACCTGGCAGTGGTCTAGTTGTCTCGATGTTTCAAAGCTGGCTACCTATGTTGCCTGATATAGCTTCATGTGATTACTTCCTTTTTGGGTTTGTAAAAGATAAAGCGTATGTGCCACCATTGCCTACAAATTTATGTGAACTTAAACAACAGAGATTTCTGAAGTTGAACAATCAATTACCACTTACATTTTGTAACATGTTTGGCAGAAATTTACGTATCAAACTGATATTACACTTGTAACTAAAGGAAGTTATATCGTGCGAGCACTTGTAAAAAACTTCCATATTTTCCCTTTGTATTAATGTATTACTTTACTTTCTGGGTTGTTTATTTGTAAAAATATAGCGCGCACACACACACACATATTTAAATATGTATATATATATTGGTAGTTTTTAGTTTAATTTCCTTTCTTTTGAAATTTCCTATAGTATGTAGTGTTTATGTATAGTTACATTTACATATTTATTTTTATTCATTTTTCTTTGATTACAATATTTTATTTATAAATAAATTTATGTAGATTGATGTAAAGGTCCTTTATTGAATGGCACAGTAGGGATTCCTTTAATTTATAACGATTATTTTTCTCACAGATTGCACTTTGTTACACGCATTTTGAACCAATTTATCCATTTACGAATTTGAACATTTTACCAGAACCAAACAGTAAAGCAGACATCCAACCATTTACTTGAATATAGTTTTGCGTATCTGAAATATTGTTATGATTTTCATTTCCTTGAATTCTTTAGTAAGCATTTTTTTATGTATTACTTGCATTTTATTGGTTTATTTTTTTCAAATCTACTGATGGTTACTTTCTCATTAAATTATTTTTTTACATATTGTACTCTAATTTTTTTGGACATTTCCATGTTAAGTCTACTAAAGTGGAAAAAGGGAAATTGAAGGTTGGTACCATTAAACTAGTTTAACCCCATTTTTCGGTCTTCAGCCTGACTTGTTGTCGTTATCCTGAATATTCCTCCTGACTGATTCATTCGATTTTTCTACTTCGCTTCATAACTTCTTTTTGCTTTTAAAGATTTTAGTAACTAATATTTTGTTGTTACGTATGAAAATAAAAAAAATTAAACTGCTTGCTTTCGATATGTATACTGCTGTTTGTAGAAAATGCAACACCATGAAAGAATCATCAGAATCAAATGAAATTTAATGCAGAAACGACTTGTACTGATACAAATAAATGATGAAATTTTCAAAACAAAAGAAACAAATTAAGCGTCCGAAATCAGTATTTGGTGCAGCCACCATGCGCTGCAATAAGTGCTGCTATACGACGTGGCATGGAGTCAAACAGATGTTGAATATCTGCTTGAGGAAGAGAATTCCATATCGCTTGTATGCGCAACCAAAGTTCGTCTTTGGAAACTGCAGGACGCGGATCACGAGCGAGACGCCGACCACCCATATCCCACACGTGCTCAATAGGCGACATATCCGGTGAATAAGCAGGCCAAGGAAGAAGTTGCATGCGTTGTGCTGAACAGAAGTCTCGAACAGTCCGCGCAACATGTGGGCGTGCATTATCCTGCTGAAAGATAGCTCCAGGGATGCCTTGAAGGAAAGGAACGACTTCGGGCTGTAGCACTTCACGGACGTACCTGTTGCTATTGAGATTACCCTCAATTCGTATCAAATTGGATCGTCCATGATACGAAATCGCACCCCAGACCATAACTCCGGGTGTTCGACCACTATGTCGTTCAATAATACACTCAGGAAGGCAGCGTTGACCGGCATAACGTCTAACACGAACACGGCCATCATGGGTCCACAAATTGAAGCGTGATTCATCTGAAAAGACAACTTGGTGCCAATCAGCTCGCCTGTCTCTGTGTTCAAGAGCCCACTGCCGACGCAGCCGTCGATGATTCGCCGTGAGGGGAATCCTGTATAAAGGCACCCTTGCACGCAATCCACGGCGCAGCAGACGACGACGAATTGACGAAGCCGACAATTGTACACCTGTAGCAGTAGACCAACGTGCTGCCAGCTGCCTGGAGGAAGCTGTGCGATCATTCACCGCCATGCGGAGCAGGTGTCGATCATCGCGCTCTGACGTCACCTTCTGTCGTCCAGTGCCTGTTTTTCGAGTTGTTCGGTGCTCGTCGGTCCACTGCTTCCAAACTCGCATCACTGTGGAACTGTTCCGCTGCATACGAGCTGTTATTGCGCGATTGGAAAATCCTCCTTCTCGAAGGCCGATTATCCTCCCTCGTTCAAACTCCGTAAGTTGCTTGAATTTCTTATTCTTCCGTCGTGGAGGCATACTCAGGTCTCACTAAACGTTTGCCACTAACAAATAATCATAGACTTTTTTCAACGTCCCGCTACAGCACTTTATTTATACGCTTTCAGCATCAATTCAGAGGGCGCTGCGCGCGCCGCGCACGCGCGATGGCTCTGAAACTTTATTAATTTGCATAATATCCTATAATTGACATTTGCTGCGAATTTCATTTGATTCTGATGATTCCTTCATGGTGTTGCATTTTCTACAAACAGCAGTTTAGATACCTTAAAACGGTAAATCAGATTAAATATTTTATTTGTGTGAATAATTTATCCGCACTTCTAAGCTTTCAGTTCCTCAGTTTGTAATTTTAAAATAAAATGTAAGTGTTTATTAGTTTTAATGTCTTTAATATGATATGAAAAAGGCCTAGCTAGCGTCTTTGGATATATTCTTTTATTTACAGAACAAAAATAATGAATTAACAAAAAAGATGTCTAACATTTTTATTTGGAAGAACGCCTGTAATTCCATTCATAATAACATACAATATAAGTAGTGATTAGCAAAAGAAAATGATTTTTCTTAAAACTTTTTTAAATCTTTCAACTAATTTTATTATTAAAAGCTGTTTTTTTCATTCTTCAAATATTTGAATCTTTAAAACAACCGCTGAGAATAAATGTTTTTTCCCTAGATTTACATAATGCAACTTAGTTTGAAAAAACGAGACTTCTATTTTTTAAAATCTAATTTAAAATATTGGGAAGTAAGTCTTTTTTCTGTTCATTAATTTGCTTGGAAAATCTATTGGTAATCTCTTGAGAATGTGTAACTTATGGAATTTGTTATCATAATATTAGAATGATAGAGCTTTTAAACATTAAATTGAGTCCAGCATAAACTAGAAAAATTATCGTTAAATGCGTTTTTAAAAACGCCTTCAAGAAAATTCAATAAAAAACATTCTGCGCATTTTCTACTCATAAATGTCAGAAAACCTAGGTTTTTTTTGTGTTTTTTAAATCAGCTCAAGGCTGTATTTATCCTATGTTAAAGAACATAACCCAGCTCGGAATACCTAAAGAGACAAAAAAAAATAAATTAATCCAATATTGACTGAAATTCTGAATTCACTATGATATAAAAAGTAATTTTTATACTACATGTCTCTGTTTCAATCGATCTACTTTTTTTCTGTGTAAAATGTATCATACTTCGTCTTTTACTTCATACGTAGTTCCAAATAGATGTTTAACTATAAATGTTAAAGTGAAAAGTTAGAAACTCATAAAATATTTCTGAATTTTAAAGAACTCAGTGTGTTAAATGGATATATGTGTTACAGCTACATCATCTCCTACAGTCATACTTGGATAATTCGAAGCTGAAGAATTCAGAAAAAAAAATCAAAATACACGTTTTCCTAAAGATAAGAGGTAAATTTTGAGAACGTTAACCAATCGATCCAAGACTTAATACACTTGCACGTGTTAACAATATATGAATTAAAATTTTTTAGTTACATCAACTAATTATACTATAAACCTTAACAAGTTATAAAATCATAACAAAATCATATATTTTTATTTGCTTTTTTAAATGTTATCTCTGAGTCATTGAGAAAAAAAAATATTTGCTTTTCTTTAGAAAATTGCATTTGATGTTGTTTTCTGTATATGATTTTCTATTGAAAGCAAACATGGGCAATATTGGTTTTGTATCCAGTTAATTTAGTAATGAAATGCACTCGTTGCGTAACGGGTGAGTTAGGAGAAGGAATTATCTTTTAAGTTATACAAGATATGGCTATTACAAACGAGACTGACGCTGTAAAACATTTTATTTTGATTTCATATAATTTTACTTATTATCACCTTCAATGTACATCTCTCCTCTATCCCTACAACTCTCCACAGGAATCTTCCATTGTTCGAAACCGTGCTGGAAGTCTTCTGTCAGCTCCTTCAGGACCGTGACGTTTTTATTTTCACAGTTTGTTCCTTTTAATGTACATTTCTTCTTAGGAAACAGATAGATGTCGTATGGCACAAAATCCAGCAAAAAACAATCATAATTGCTTTGAATTTTGGTTTACTCATTCGAGCCTTTTTAGTTCTTGGTGAAAATAGGTTCTTCTAGTGAATAGATTGGCGCTTCGCTTCAGGATCATAAGTAAAAACCGCGATTCGACACACGTTATTATCCTTTCTAATAAGTTTCAGTCATTTTCAATGACATTCAAAGTGTCATTACAATCACTTTTACGAGCTTTTTTTTTGTCTTCAAACGTGATAATTTAGGCACCATTGTGGCACACACTCTTAGCATGTTTAAACTGTTATGTAAAATTTTCCTTTCGGAGTCTTTATCAATTCCTACTGTCTGAGCAAACGCACGAATACTTAATCGATTAATCGACTGTCAGATCGAACCAGATTACTAATTTTTTCGATATTGTCATCGATAACATCTCGGCCTTCTTGAAAACGCTTAAACCACTCAAAAACACGTGTATGCGATATACATTCATTACGATAAACATCTTTCAATAAATTGTCAGTAGTGATTTTTCCAAGTTTCTTGTAAAATTTCACAATTTATTTCTCTCTTGTTACGCTTATCATTTTTTCGGAGAAACAAAAAATACCTCCAATGCGAACCAAGACTACGGATATACGGATTTGTATACAGAAGAGAGATGCACTGCATTCGAAAGAGAATGCATCACGCTAAACAGTTGTTGGTCATTGGCGCTTGACGCATGTATACTTCTTCCGTAGTAGCAGTCTTGTAATTTGCTGTCGACATCCTGTTGCTATTTTTATTATGTGAATAGATAAGAATTCCTGGTTCCTTTGTCAATACTCTTTGTATTTACTCTAGTAAGATATATATCGAAAAAGAAATTCATATACAGCCAAGTTTATAGAAAACAGTCTAGACGCCCTTGAGTTCTTGCCAAATATCATTATAAAGATGACAGTTGCTTTAAATAAATTTTGGACTTTTTATATATGAGTATAATGTGATATTAAAAACTGACACTTTACATTTGAGGTGATTATACGAAGTAATCAGTTTCGTTTGTGTTGCTTCTATAACAAGAAAATCAGCTGAAATCTTAGATCTTTGAGAATGGCGGCACAATATGTTTAAAACATATAAATTTCGAAGTCAGGATAAATATATTACAATATTCGGAACTCCAGAGGCCAATAATATTTGCGCACTAAATCTCTTATCGTTGAGGATATTATTGCTGTTCCAGTCAAGAGTTCTGGGACCAATGCTGAAATTAATATTTCGACTATTGCCAATCAATTGAAAATATTGTGTCACTTGGTTTTGAAGAGGTATGAACTAATTCATTTCACTTAGAGATTTCGAGATTGAAGGAGTTGAAACAGATTTTATAAGCGTTTGCGATAATTGACTTAACGTGATTACATATTTAATTATTAGAAAAAGTGAGCAAATATTTGGAGCTTAGCTATCACCTTATTAATAATTTTCTTTTGCATTGTAAATATTGAGAGAAAAAAAAGCACTATTCTTTCATTTGTAAATATGAGCTATATTACATATAAAAAATGATTTAGAAGCTAATTGCTTAAATAACTATACAATATCCATTTATTTAACACAGCTAGTTAACCAGAACATCTACGTCATCGAATACGAGTTAAGTTACAAGTGTCAAAATTACGATTTATATTACAAGTGTCGATTGATTTTAAGCATTTCAAAGTTTTTTTTTTTAAACAAGTTATTCATCTGAAAAGAAAATGATCATAAGAATCCCTAAATCATGCTATTTCTCTTTGTTTACTGTAAATCCAGACTGGCATTTGTAATTTACAAAATTCAACGGAGTTGTCTCATTTTTCCACAGAAAAATATTTCTTTGTTAAGGGTAATTTGTATTCCCTGGTATTAAATCGGTTTTTTTGATTTATGACCTTGAGACTTCATTTCTTTTCTAAGTAAAAATAAAAAATGGTCGAAATGTCCAAGGGAAAAAAAAGGCTATCTTGAAAGGTTTCCTATTATATTTATTTACTTTGATGAATATTCATTGAGTTAAAAGAAAACGGAAAATAAATTTATTTCCTTCGGATTTCTTTCTTTACTTGATTGAATAGATTTATGAGAATGTTAAAAGCGAAGTAATAAAGTGTTGTGATTTATGGAAGAATTATTTGGGATGAAGTAATAAAACCAGAATCTATAAGAAAATAAATTTTAAAAATAAAGAAAGAAAATAGGAATACATGGCACTTTAGTTGTGATCGGTGCAAATTATCATTGCATAAATATCGAAATCATTAAACCAGCATTCATTTACTTTTACATGGCTATGAATACTATTTTTTTTTGATGTTGCATGTATTGTTTAATAAATCTCGGAAAGAGGAAAACTGAAAATGCTTCTATAAATAAATAATAAACTTCTATAAATTTAGAATTTATAGTTGAAATAAACACTTTCAAATTTCAAATATTCTTTAAACGATTTCAATTACGATCATTTTAAATGCGATGTATTTTTTTAATCTTTTGATCATTACGAAAACAAATTCGAAAATGAATAATTTTTTACAAATTGATATCACATGCAAATACAAATATAAGACATAATTTTAACTGCGTTAATTTACTTCAAATATTTTATGTTTTACTCATTGATAACAGTGCACAAAGTTCATTTTTCTCTTAAACATAACCACATTAATTTCTATTTATTTATACAAATCGTAGTATAAATAGTTAAGAAATGCACCGAATTCTATATCATTTGTCACTTAGAGAAATTACCATACGAGAATCCTAAGTACTTCGTGAAGACAAAGCAGCGAAGTTATTGTTCTGAACACCTGAAGAAAAAGAGTAATCGGAAACTTAAATAATTTCTTAAAGTGTGTGTGTTTAAAAATTTTGGTAAGGTAAGGAACTGAGTTGAGATAATTGTCCAAAAACAGCATTCGTAATGAATCATCGTTTCCCTCATTCGATTAAACTTAAAACAAAAATGATCTAAATGTTTCTGATAGAGCCATATTAAAACAGTGGTTAGGAAACTTCATGGCCATTAGTGATATATAACTCGAAATAAGTATTCGATTCCTGACTCCAACAAAATTTGTCGTGTTGAATATCAAATGTTCGTCAGAATTTCAGTTTTGAAAGCCTCTCGTGAAGTGGCGTGGAAATTAAAATAAGGAATTACCACTATCGTATTATTTTTCAAATGATTAGAACTTTATATATTAATAGTGCAAAAACACTATTATCTAAAGACATGAAAATTATGCATATATTTTCAGTAATTATAACTATCTTAGTAATGGTTAGATTTGAAGATTTAGGATCAAAAATGGACATAAGAAATTGTAAATAAAAATAGTATAAGGATGTTTGAAAATTAGTATCAACTAAAAAAAATAGAGAAACAAATTAAGAATATAAAATATTTAAAATCTGCTACCCCAGAATATTTACTTTTGAATATAGACTTAAGTTAAAGATAGATTTAATGGATCAAAAAAAAAAAAAAAAAAAAAAAACCTAGCTATCAAATAAAATTAGTAAATATCAATAAAAACGTAAGAATCAAACAACACACACAGAGAGACAGAGAGAGTTAGAAGATGGATATTTCATATAATCACAATCTTTGTGTAAGTATGCTTTATTTTTATAAACATATTGAATCCAGAATTGATTCAAATCTTTCAATCAATGTTAAAAATAAAATAAAACGTTGAAATAATAATGCATTATATGTATAATAATATTAACCTCCTACACATCATTCAATTAGAAATAATGAAGATAATTACATTTAATAGGAGTGTTATATATGAAGATAATATTTTCATAACTCTCTCTCTCTCTCTCTCTCACACACACACACACACGCACGCACATATTTAAAAGTGATAATTAAATGAATTAATTAACAAAGTAAAGAAGCAAAATTAAAGCCAAAGGAAAAAAAAATATTTTATGACAAAAACAAAACATAATAATTTTTAAAGAAAAAATTAAAGAAAAAGTGCAGTAGAAAGAGAAATTATGGACTATTTTTGTGTGTCTAAGACATAAGACAAGAGAAATAGCAAAACATTACAAAACAATTAAATAAGAGACAAAAGTACCACACAATTTATTAAATGTAAATGACAGTCAAAAGACAAAACAGCACTTATGAAGGATTACAAAGTAAATCTTGGAAAAAAGAAAGTGAAATATAACAGTTTTAAATCCGGAATTTGGCTTAAAATAAGTTTAATGATCGTTAAGCAAAGTTTTACAGGTACCAAACTTTCCTAAACAGAAAACATATGTTACAGATGAAAGTGATAATACCGTGAATTCAAAACAATAAGTTACAAATAAGTAAAAAAATAGAGTACTTATACAAACAGAGATGTATATTAAGAAAAATGAAAAAAATAAACGATCTAAGTAAAATACAAAAGATTAAAACAAATTACGTGAGATATCATAAAAATTAAAAAAAATAGTCACAAATTTCCAAGTTAACTGGATACTTAACCTACAAAGGAAGTATATAATAATGATCTTTGTTACAGAGAAGTAATACTATTCACAATGCAAGTAAAACTGTAAAAAGGATTTAAATCTAAAATAAAACTTTATATATATATATATAACCAAATACTTATATATTTATTTGAAAATAATTGCTAATAATTCTAATAATATAATTGCTAATATTCATTGAATTTAAATTTCATAAAAAAAACCAGGAAGTTAATCATCCTATTAATTACTTAAAAAATGTAAAGAATATAATAATTTTGAAATAGAATAAATTATTTTTGTTGATTAATTAAGTGAATAAAAATTCCTTCTTTCTTAGTTTATAATAAACTTTATAATATTATTTTTTCCCCATTTCTTATGTTTTAATTTTATTTTGAATAAAATTTTTATTTGTAATTTTAATTTTTTGGTTCTTTAATATTTATATATATATGATTAAATTTTTGTAATAATTTTTTCATGTATTTTTAAATTTAACTTTCGAAATTAGAGGTTGTAGCATTTCTCTTTAATCTCCCTTCTTTTAAGCGGGAATTTAGTTACTAAGAAGATGGTGGTTATTTTTTTAGAGTAAGTTTTCACTTTAATTTATCTTTTTTTTTTTATATTCTCTTTTTAGTTTTTAAAAATCATTTTCTTGTTTTAGTGTATTAATTATATTTTTTTGGTAATAAAATAATTTTTTTTCTTTTGCTCATTAGAAATAAGGCTTTTATATAGTTTTATAAAATTGTATATTTTGGTATTTAATTCTGGAATAACCACGCATTGCTGTCTGAAGCAAGTGAAAGCATTCATTTACTTTATATAACCATTCTTATCCATTTTCTTAAAAATTTTCTATTGATTTGCTTCTTTCAGTTTTTTTAATAATTTTAATTCTCCTATGTGTTGTTTCTGAAAAAACATTTCTGGCATATACAACTTTTAAATTTAATATTTTTTTTATATAATTTTAAAAGCATTTCTTTAGTTCTAATAGCCTTTTATTTATGATATATATTTACGTAATAATTTCTTAATAATTCTAATTAATCTTTTGTTTTATTATACTTTTTACTACTTAATCATTAATTATTTTTATTATTATTTATTTTATTCATATATATATTAAAATAATAACACTAGATCCTATTAAAATTTATTTTTTGTATTATTGTATTAAAAGATAAATGAAAGCTGCATTATCTTAAATATATGAAATATTACAATTGTTTTAAAATATTATGTAAAGAATCATACTTTTTCTTCCTCGAAGGAAACTATTTTGCGGAATTCAGCAGACTGATTGTTGAAAGAACTAGTTAAATTAGACTATTTCGAAACTTTATTTTATTCAGGAAAGTTTAAGTTGTATGACATTTTCATCATTCATCTTATCAATGGAAAACTAGTCAGGTAAATACTGAATGAAGATTTATGACGTGAGTCACCTTTTAATAAAATTCAGTGAAGTATTGTTCGCTTGAAATAGTTTTCTTTGGCTTTACACTGCTCTAAATAATCTCTTTGGGTAAAAAGAAATCTTTATTTTTTTAATTTGTTTTTTTATTAGATTAATTTTTCCGAAGCAATGCATTAATCTTCAGTATTTTTATATCAGATACTTCTCTTATGCAATATCTTTGAGTGCAGTTGAAAAAAGCTTAAAGATAGTCAACAATATTTTTTTTATAAGAGTAAGTTAGAATATAGAAAAAAGTACGGAAATGGGGTATTATATATTATTAAAATAATTAAAATCTTAAAATTACATAAAAATTTCAAATATTTAATTTGCTCCCATCTACCAAATATATAAATTCATGAACATAATGCTAAACCTATGGAATTTCCAATTCTATCTCAAAACTAAACTATTGCATTTATTTCATTCCAAGTAAGTACAGTAGAAATAATATAAAATAAGAAAAGCTTCTTTTTATATATTGCGCTTTCCTTTTGATTTTATAAAGTGCTTTAAAATATACTTATAGATCTTAAAAATTACATACGAATGTCTAAAATAATTAAAAGCTTTTTAAAATTGGAATGAAAAAGGGAAAATAGACAGAAACCACATCCACATTTTTATTCCTTTAAGAACAGTTTAATATTTTCTTCTAATTAAAATTGTTAATGATACTAGAAATTTCATTCGATTTAACATTATGGTCAAAAATGTAAAATATCAAGTAATCATAAACTTTTAAAGCTTATATATTTATTTAGAATTTAGTTTAATATTAATCAAAGTAATACTACCCATGAGTTTAACACTAGGGAAGCACACACGCACACACACACACACACACACTTTTTTTTATATATATTCATAAATTTATTGATTTTGGAATTCAGATATAAAAGTCGTATAATTTGTTGCATAAATTCATCAGATGAGTTTTTTCAGAAAAACGTTTTTCAGAACAATGTTTGAGAACTCAAGGAATGAGTGCCTAAAATTTAACGATCTGTTTCAAAGTACGTTGATAATATTTACTCCTTCTAAACATGAATAACATTGTTTCCTCGTTGTCATCGTTTACATAACATTTAAATCAACAGAATTTTAATAAATAAAAAAAGCTCTTAACTTTCTTCATCACGATTAGAACAAACAATGTTTTTAGTTTCATAAGATATTGACCATACATATTCCTATTCTGAAAGATAAATTATAATAATTTTCTTTAATTATTTCATAGAACTGAATGATTACCAAATTCTTTCGTGGAATTCGTTAAGAATGCCACATATGCAAATTAAAACGTAAATTAGTAATACACTAACAATTATTTCTTGTGTTTTTAGAAAATAAGATACTCAACCTAAATTTTAAGTGAAAATGATTCTTTCTAATCTATATAATCTCATCCGATATTTTCAAATTAGTTCTTTTAACAAACGAGTTTAACGTATTGCTGTTGTTAGAGGTTACGTAAATTATGTGTAATAATTAATTAAAAGCTTATTTCCGTCAATTTTAACTTAAAAGATTATGAAGCTTTTAGAATTTATTAGAAAGAAATAATCATTGCTTACATTTTCATAAAATTATTAAATACTACATTTTGAATTTTAAAACGAGTAATTTAATGATATATTTAAGCTGAATTTTGTTTTTCATGAATTGATAAGATACACATTTTTTAAAAAATTAATTATGTCAAGAATCAAAAAATTTTTTAGTTAATATCATTCCTATTTTTCTGAAACTCTTAACTTAAAATAATGTTTATTACATTACTTCAATATAATTTTCAGATATTATTTTGTTTTAATTAATGTGACAGTTCTTATATTATTACAAACACCTTTGTTCTTTTTCTTAGAAATATACTATTTATAACATTTTTGAAGAAACAAAATAACATAAATTGTGCTACTTATTTGATGTAAATAGTTCCAGATTTTTTTTATACTTTTCATTCTAAGTGAAAATATGTTGCGCCAGAAGACTTATGTTCATCATAAAAACGTATGAGCTTAGAAGGGTTTCCTTCGTTTTATGGTGTTCAAATTTTTATTGCACAATAAATAATAAGTACTTGAAATGAGTTAATTCATGTAATACAATGTAGCTCTTTAAATTTTTTTAAAATTCAACTTTTGAATAAATTGTAACCGACTCCAAAGTAATCGAAAAGTTAATTTATTATTAAAATAACATTTTTATAGTTTAATAGTTAGACATGTTTAAAATAGGAAAAGTTTATTGCTGTCCACTTCTCAATATTTCATCATTTACTTTAATTCTTATATTTAATAGAGTAATTTAATGAAAATTATAAAAAGGCGGACCTTGGGTGGCTAAATCTGTTCTCTGCAAAGAGTTTTTCTTATTATTTTTAGTTGTTCTGTAAATATATAAATTAAAAGTTAAAATCTTTCCAAACAAAAAACATATGTATTCATTATCAACAATATTTTCAATACATTATTAATCATAATTATTCTGAACAAAACCTGCATGTTTAATGCTTCTTATTATCTTAGTCACTTCGGTATATTTTCAACCTATTTTAAATTAAAATTTTTTACACAAGCATACTTAAATTTTACTTTTTCTCTCTGATTTCGGAACTATTCGATAGCATTTCTTTAAAAACATTCAACTATTTTCCAACAAAAAAAATATTTCAAATTATTCATTAACGGGCTTTTGAACTACTTAGGAGAAGTTTGCAATCCATTCAAAAGTTGAATAAGTAATTTGAAAAAATATTTTGTGTTTTGTAAAATAACACAAAATAAGGCTTATTTATCGCACAATAAAAGATTTTACAATACTCCACGAAGACACACAAAAGGCTAAATTATTAAATTGAATATTATATCAGCTACATGTAATTAAAATTTAATCAAACTAAATTATTCAATTGCATATATTAAAGCCAAATGTAATGAAAATGGAAGCAAAAGATGAGAAATTGAAAAGTGATCTGGTAAGCCAAAAATGACCCACCTAAAACAATAGCCCCTTGGGTGGCTAATAATAGTAAATAAATATTAAAATCATTTGACCCCAAAAATTCCAAGAAGGAAGCCAAACTAAAAATACTTAGTTTGAAATTCTTTAGGGGGGGGAAAGCCTGCATCACAGTTGTCTTAAAATTTTGAATAATGTTATTCATTTTCATTCATATCTTGATTCCAGTTTACATATGATTTGAGGTAATACATAAATCAATAAGTAAATAAAATACTTAATTTTTATATTTGTTTCACTTCAATCCAATAAAAAAATCGGGGAAAATTTAATACATATCTTTGAGAATTGAGTTCATTAGTGGTGAAAGCATGTATCAGATACCTATTATATATATTTTATTTCAATCCAATAAAAAATTCAGAAGGAATTTATTATGATGTATCTCAAATTCTTTAAGAAAATTTGAAAATTAATTTCGTTACTAGTAAGCGGACATCAAAAATATACGCAAAAAAAGATATATTCTAGGAAAGTGGTCAGATGCAACATTTTTGGGTTAACTAAAACAATAGCCCTTTGGACGGCTAATAAATTCTCCAACAGTTGTTATTGGATGGATTTGATCAAGAATGAGATATATGGAAGTTAAAAAAGTTTTAAACATTTATTTTTATTTGAATAATTTCATATATTAAGCCTTAATTAAATCAATTTTTCTCCGAAGGAAATTTATTCGAAAATTATTCCTGATTAAACATATTTTCAAAAATTAAGTGAATCAGAAAATTATGAGAGAAAAGGGTGTTCTTGCAAGAGTGTGAAGATTTGAAACTTCGGTAATTAAAACGAAATCAATTACTCATGATAATGCGTACTTTTCACCATTCAAGAACATGTGTTACATATAACGTCAATTACAAGACATTATTTTTATTTATTACTAATTATAGATCCCATGTATACCATTCTTTTAATTTTAATATTAGAACGAATTTTAATTTCTAAAGATAAATTATTTGTGCAGTTTTAATTGTATAAAACTGAGTTATATTTAAGTATAATATTGTCAACTGTTGTTCATAAAATCTTTCTTAGATTAAGGAATGTATAATTATTAGAACTTTAACTTACCATGAGGAAGATATGTTGCTTTTATTATTGCTGAGCAAATATATTTGAAGCTTGCGAAAGTAATTTACTTTTTTTATCCCAAGAATCTGAATAGAAAATTCACGAGTTTAACATTTGACGCATTTTATTCGTGTGCTTATATATATAGCTCCCCCTTTTTTTTACCACCTTCGGTATTCTTAAATTTGTTCATTTGCATTTCTTTTAAAGTAAAGAGATTTCATATATATATAATTCTTTTTTTTATGCTCTGTATAAAACTTTTTTCATCAGAAATTTCTAATATAGAAGCAACAAGTTAGGACAATTTTTTTGTTCTTTCACTCAATTACATATTAAATTACTGAGATAACAAATTTTTTACAATATGTAACATTTTGTTAATTATATAAATTTCACTACTTTTAATTAAATTAGTTCCATGTATCTAAGTTTGTGTGTTCATATTTATATTCTTTTGATATTATAAAGATACCCAAAGTTTTAATATGTGCAACTCTAAGTATGAAGGATGTTCCAATGAACTAGTTAACTAACTCGGCTATTTAGTTGTAAGACTGAACTATTTATTTGAAATACTTTGATATCGCATTGGACTTGATTTATTTTGAATTTGCATTGGACTTGATTTCTCTTTAGGGAATGATAATCAAGTTTTTATTAACCTTCTCATTATGGTTAAGAATTTAAATTTAATGTTATATAACATGAGTTAATTAGGGGAAACATACTTAAACTAATGCGAAAGAACTTCGTTTTTTGCAATGCGTCAGTTTTTACAATCTATAAAAAATACCGTCAAATATCACTTTCGAATTTTTTTAACAATTTGAATTTCTTGTATGTCTATAAGTGCATCTCAATTCCAGCTCGCCTGTTCAGTTATTGTTTTCTTTAGAACAAATTTTTTTGAGGGAGGGGAAAAAGATCTACTTCAAAACAGTCACCTAATTTAATTCAGAAGTTATTGCGAATATAATGTTTACATAAGAAAGAGTAAGTTTTTTACAAAGTAATAACATCTGAAAGCTAAATATAGCTTCTTACACTTACGCCTTTTGACAAAAGAAGAGTCAAAATCAATAAACTTTCTTTCAGGATACAAGAAAAACCTTTCGGCCGTTTTCTACGTTAACTGAAAAGGTGAACTGAAGAATAACGTGGTATTTTTATTCACTTTTTTGTAGGTTTAAAGTAAACACCTGGACTTAATAAAGTGTATCCGGTGGTTCGAAGACAAATAAATTCCTATCCTGTCACTTTTATCAAAGCGTTCAGTGGAACTTTCTGAAATATTTGGTGGCATCTTTTAAATTTTTTTCAGGACAGATCTGTCGAGATGTACTTTGAGACATATGATTTAGATATTTCAACATAATTCTAAAATTTGCATTCTATTTTTAAAGTGAGAAAACATCTTTTATTTCACCGCATATTTCAAGAAAATGTCGCTGATAAAATAATTTTAATCACTTCAATCTAATGCTCTTTTTATTCTCTTTTATTGAAGGTATGATTTGTTAAAAACTTTTTACTTCTTTTTTTATCCTTAACTTTATACTTTTATAGAACTTATAAATCTTATAACTTTTTCTCTAAACTATTTTTTCTACACTTTTTACTTATAACTTATTCTCACTTGGTTGTTTCTTTCAAACTCTCCTCACTTTTCTTAATAATAACTTTTTAATTAACAATACCCTGGTTGTTATTAACTTTTCTTACTTTAGCTTAGTGAACTATAAACTTAACATACTTTCAGTTATCCTTAAACTTATATTACGTATATTATAAAACGTACGTCAGATCTCATATGAGATAAGACGTACACATTTGTTATGATAGCAACTGTTCCTTTATTCTTTTAAAATCCTGTTGTGTTTTTAATCAACACCTTGGTGATCAGTGCAGATAACCTTTATCACTCAATCACCCTGCGTCTACTCGTTTGCTTACAACTGTCTGCTCATTTCGGAGATTCATTCTGATCTGATCTGAGGGGATTGTGTAAGTGACACATAAGTGACTCACCCCTTTACAAAAATGCCCTCTACAGGTGAGCTTTAAGCACGGGAGATAACAGATGTTTCAATCTTATTACATTTAAATAATTTTTTTTAAAGATTATATAAATATTTTTCGATTAAAACATAAGATACTGAAACAACTTCAAATAAGCATCAGATTTATAAAAATGCGTTGCAAAATATATGTCGAGTAAACTTAATTATACAAAAAGGGCTGAAGATAAAACTTTTGTTACTCGTTGTTATTTAATGATTATTCTAGAATTGAGTAAAGGTCCTTTTAAAATAATCAGAATTTTTGAGATAAAATATGTAAAGCTAATTGGTTTACAAGAAAATTTTAATCCAACTTCATGGATAGAAAATAAAATAACATTTGTTACTAATAATATTCTTGCCGATACTATCGCGATAGTATAAGAATAATTTTGTAAGCTGAAATTAAAATTCGAAATTCTGAAATATGTATTGTAGCTCATAATATTTTCAACCCTAGAAAATTTAGTTTAATAATGTTCTGTAATATTTAGTTCGATTCAATTCAAAAGATAAGTTAAATAAATGTGAAATACATGTAAAATATTTCAAAAAAAAATAAAGAACATCTTTCATAATAACATAATAAGTATTTTATTATTAGTTAAGTATCAATGATTTTATATATATATATATAAAATTTCTATTGGCGAATTCCCGTGTTTATCGATTTCTTAAAATAAAATCTTGTAACCATTGTATATTCCAATTAAAGATACGTATTTTTTGTTATAATACGACAAGTTAATTTGAATCCAAAAGCGAAGAAAAGAATCTCATCGTATACTTGTTTCTAGTTTTAATGTTGTGTATCTGATCACAACAAGTTGCTGCTTTTGAAAATTGATAACTACAGAATTAAACTATCAGTTTTTTTTTATTATTGTACTTAACAATACGCAACACATCTGTTCTTAAAAATAATCTAATATAAAAACAACGTATCTTATAAGTATTTCTTTTTTAAAAAAAACATATCTCCCTTTTTGAGAACAGTATTTCACAAAAGAGATTTCTTAGAAAGGAAAAGTTTTAATCTATCGTACGTTTCCAATGAGAATGAAATTATATTACAAGTTCATTTTTTCGAGAGAAGTACAGGTTACGTATAAATCTTAATTTAAAAAAATTAGTATTCGTACATAAAATATTATTTTCAAAGACGACTATGAATAAAATATTTTCTGGTGATAAATAAATTGAATTTTACTGCGGTAAAATACCTTTTTAAAAATCGTGACAAAACTTTCTCGAAGAAATAATATGGAGAAAGATGATTAAAAACTTTAAAGAAAAATACATGTTTTCAAACACAGATATTTTTTTAACTTTTAACCATTGCCAAATTGGGGCACTATCTTCTAATCCTTTATGTTACCCAGCACTAAATGAAAGAATAACAAATCTGAATCTGCATTTCATAATTATTCTTTGGATTTATTTCTTTGGATTTGTTTCATTTTTTCTTATAGGATTAATTCCTTTTTATACATTGAATTTTATTCTTAAAATGTGTGAATTTTTTCGTTTGATCTGTATTAATTGTGACAATTTTTTAAAGTCATATCTGAGAAATTTGACTTATTATGGTAACTCTGATCTATAGAAAAAAGTTTCAAATTGTATTTTTAAATCTCTGAAGCAGCTTCTAAAAATGCAATATATTTCGTATCATAAGATTTTAAAATAGTTTTTGCGTAAAGAATTTACAAAACTGATTCAGATTTGAAATATACACTTTAACTAATAAAGTCATGAGACTATCACAGAAGAAATATGTTTAAAATGAATTTATTTTAATTATTGAAATATAAATTATTTTTAAGAAGATACACAATAAAACATTTACAAATGATAACACATTTACATCTGATACTCTTACAACCACTTTTGTGCACGATTTTTAGGATCTTGCGCACCTGTAGGAGAAACAGATTTAAATTATGTTTCTTTTAAATACACTTATATTCAAAAAAAAAAAAAAAAAAAAAAAAACACGTGAGTAAATTTTGGTGGATTTCCTCTGAATAAATTTTCGAGAATCATCTGTGTTAAAAGTGAAACTTTATCTTTATGCAAAATGTTTCATTCGACGTTTGCATGAGCAAAACATCTATATAGGCCGAAACTCAGATAAACCGGCTCACTCGATATAAGAAGTTCAGACAAGTCTCATGCAATTTATGTGCTAAGAAATGCTGTTAACTTTAAGACAGAACGAATAATGACCTAAAGACAACAACAGGTCTTGTTTGCGCAAGGAAGAATAATTGGAATACTAGAATTCGGACTATCATAGACGAATTTGTCTTGAATTTTGGATATGTATCAGAATCTCAGGATTATGGCAGCGGTTTCAAAATGTGGGGAGTGTTAATCGATGACAGTACCTGATTGGGCAAGAGTCACAATCGTTCGGCGTGAACGATATCTGGAAATAACTGCAAGACGTCAGAAGGGATGTTGTGTTAGAAAACTATATTTACCTCTCACAGTCACCACAGGAGCTCAAAAGTACGGACAAATAGTTTACAGGAGACTAATTTATATTGGTCTCTATGCTAGAGAGATATCCATCAGTTTACATTCCTCTCACATTCAGGCATAAACGGGCTCATTTATACTGAAGTTTGTGCTATCGTACTTGAGATTGGGACAGTGGGTATATGTGATTTTCACTGATGAATTTAGCTTTCATCTTCATCGGCCAATGATATGGCGAGAAGGTGGAACTCATTTTCACTCAGGAAACATTTAGGAAAGACATCGTTCTCCATCAAGGAAAGTTAGGTTGGGGACAGACATCATATTGAACAGACGAATCGACCTCCATTTCTTTGAGACAAGATCTGTGACTATTAAAAGGATACAGAGATGAGGTTCTTGAGTTTTCACCTGCTTCGAGATGCTTTTCATCCTGACTTCATATGTATGGATGATATGGCACCTTATCACCGTGCGAGCCTGATCGACGACTTCAATGAAACAGAAGACATCCAACTCATATCATGATCTGCTCTCTCACCTGATCTGAATCCTATCAAGCATGCGTGGGATATGTTTGGGAGACAACTTGCAGTCCATCCGCACCCACTAGGTTCTATTTCAAAACAGATAAGATCTTTTCGTGTCCTTTGGAAATTATTGTATCCACTACCCATTCACAATGCCATAGCAAGTATGGAAAATTGTTGTGCAGCGGGCCTGTTTGTCAGAGGTAACCACAAATCTTTTTAAACTACAACATCACCTTTTTATTTCATTTGTTTTCCTCTAAAGAGTGCACTCTCTTTGTGCCTAGTTTTCTTTCAAACTATAAATAGAATAATTGAAGAACTTCAACACATAATAGTTGCTTCCAAGTATGACGATAATGAAATAAGCAATTAGTCAACAGAACATAGAAGTACTATGTCACTATTCATGAACTTAAAATTATCCTAAATCTAAAACCGTCGTATTCAAAGCAAAGTCCACTTAACATCTGCAGTAGTCCGAAATAAGTCTATTTTACGAAGTTGAGAAGCTCAGGACATTAATCTGTTATCCGATTCTTTCTAAAACATAATCAAGTACTAGGATAGAAGATGCAGATCACTTCAAATCTTTTCTTATTTATTGGTCTTCCTAAATTTAAACAGTTTCCGGAATTAGCGTAAGCTCTCTGATGGAAGAATTTAAATCGTATAACAGAATGAAATCATTCTTATAAAATGTAATAATTAAGAGCAAGAGCGAAATTTACAATTTGATGATATATTTCCAACTATGTTAATTTGAATCCTGTTAAAAAGTAAGTGAATATATTCATTAGAGAATGATTTTTTAAAATTGTTTTTGTCTGATTTAATCTTGTTTATTTAACACACTGGAGACTACAACAAACCATTTTTATGGAAAGTGTGGCTGTGATAGATTATTAACGCAGCACTGAGAAGCAACATGAGGGTTATTGAAGATGGATCTAGAATTTGTGAACACCGGGCAAGTAATAAAGACGACACTCGAGCTGGTACTTCCCTCATCAAACTTAAATATCACTCCAATGGGAGAACTTGGTGTATATTTAGACAAGATTTAAAGGGTTTCAGTCCCGCTACACATGGGCAGTCGATTGTCTTCAGTGGTATTAGGATACGATTCTACGACTAGACGAAACGACACCTGCCACAAGTTTGCAACTACGACCACTAGGCTACTACGGCCACGAATTTTAAAGAATGCTTGAAGGTAAAGAGAGGAACTTATCAGAATTTTAAGTGATATTATAAAAAAAATTTATCGAGGCTTCTGTAAATGATTACTAATCTAAAAAGGTAAATGATTAAAATCTAAAAAGGTATGATCACTAGACAAAATATTACTGCAAACTTTTTTATGGAAATCACAGTTTTAAATATTTATAATTAGAAAATATTGAAATGTTTGTAAACAAAGTGTTAAGTGAGATTTTATGAGTAATTCTGTAATTAAAGAACCCGTGAACACAAATGCATGGATTCATTTGCGGGCTAAAGATAAATAACGATTCTGGAATATTCATAGAAAAGAAGAGTATGTATAGGAACATTGACTGTTAATTTAGACAGAGAGTGTTAGAATATAAGGAAATGGTACAGAGAAAAAAAAAAGAGAGCATGTATCGTATTTGAATAGTGTTTTTCATTGCTGGCGCTGTTAATTAGACGGAAGGATACATTTGATATCAAAAGTCATAGTGATAATATATTTTATTTCGGATAAAAAATCTCATAAAGGATTACTTGTAATGACCATTGACTTGCCTGATGGTTGGAAAGCCAAATAATAATTTTTATTGATGAAGTATTTCTATTTTAATTTAGTTGAATTATGTAACTTATTGTTTGCTGATCTGATGGTTGATTTATTTTAGACTAAAAATTAATTTCTGCTAGAGTTTACTGATATTGTTAAACTTTTTCTTATTTTTTAAATGAACTCTGAAATAGCGTGAAAAATTTATTTTAGTAAAGTAATAAACAATACATCTATAAAATCCTGTACTGTTACATGGAAGAGGAATCACTTTGTTAATTATTATCGGAATAGAGGAATTTGCTTAGCAATGATCATTTGTAGATCCGATTTCAATATCTCTTAACATATACAGATTTCTAATTCAACCTTTTCCAATCATTACGGGTATTAAAATGACATATGATGAATTGACTGCAGAGCAGGTTATCAGACATTTGACAAATTATACGAGTTTAGGTTCATTACCGTTTATGGTTGAAAGGTGAAATCTAAAGTGTGAAAGATCCCTCTAATAAATATCCGTAACTATTCAAATATGGAATGAATTGTAAATATTTTTAATACCCTATTATATAAACGTTTGATTTTGAATGAATGAGAAATGTATTTGAAATGCATATTTTGATTTAAATTGTACAATGTTAATTACTGAACATTTCTTCAATAATTTTTAAGGAGTTATTTCATTAAAACAATGTCAAAAGATTCATTAAATAAAATTAGATATAAATGGATTTAAATAAATATGTATTTTGTTTGAAAAGTTGAAGTACTTTTGGAGATTGAAAGGGATTGAGAAGAGAGAGAGAGTTATTGGTATTTTAGCTTATTTATATAGCTACCTTAATAAAAAAAATTAAAAATAATATATTAATTATATCATGCCTTTAATTTAATGTAAAATGAGGTTTATTTAAATTAATTTACTATGAATTTTCGATAAGCGTAATTTTAATGCACACATATTGAAGAAAAGAGTAACGATTTATTTAATGGCTTGAGAGCGTTTTAAAAAAACACTATTCACCTGGTTCTAAACGGTTTGTATGGATGATATGCAATTGACTTCAAACTGATTTATTAAAAAATATTTTAGAGATCTCGAAGAATCTGAGATCGCTTCAGAATTCAAAAACAAAATTAAAACACATTTGAAGACCGATTTCACATTAAATTTAGCAAGAGTCGGAATATGGAGCAAAGAAAGGCTCTGTGACTTACCAGGTTTCTAAAACTGAATAATCCAATCATTTCTAATTTATCTAATTCATATCTTCAGTTGATAAAAAAAACCCTGCTTTTACATAATATTTCGTAACATTCATTTGTGAGCTCCGGTCATATTTTTTGCTTCGTCACTTAGGAAGATTTTATTCTTTTCTTTAAATTCTATTTGATCTATCTAGCCCATGTTAAATTCCTGAACTTGTTTATGCAAATATTAAAGATTTGAAGTAAACTGTATCTTTTAATTTTAGATGTAGCGGCGTGAAGAGACAGGAAATAATAAGAGAGTTTATTATTGTGATCTACGCTTTGAGCATAATGTATAACTGCACGCTACCTTATAATAGCTGTCGTGGATGTATTCGGGATTACGCCGAATCTAGATATAGAATTAATTTGCTATCACCTGAATTAAACTAGTAGCAACTTGCCTTTCCTCCCCTTTTCAATTACGGTGATTATTTGCTGTCACTTAGTAAAAGCCTACATCTTCTCACCAGCCTATAGTTTTGAAAATTAGTTAGTTCGATTAAGAAGAATGATTTAGTCGTTAGTCCGTCTCCTGTGAGTGTTTGACTTTTATGACCTTGGAACTACTGAATTGATTTATCACATGAAAGTAACCCCTCATAAAACGGCTGTTATATTCCTAAAATACCATGATACGCAAATATATATTAGTAACTTAGAGCTAGTGCAAAAAGGATGTTAGGTTCCGAAAATTTAACAATTAATTAATTTATTAGGCAATCATGTTTTTTTAAAATTAGATAAAAAATATTGTAACACTGGCTATTCTCGAAAATTTCCCCAACTATTATCCGGGGTTACCTTTTGAATTAATAATTAAGTTTTTTTTCGGCTTTATATATATATATATATTTATAATCAAGCTGTATAAAAACATTGAATATTGAATTGAGGGATAACAATAAGGTAACAATAATAGGATTGCAGTGTGAAGTGTAGATGTAGTGTAGGGTACCGTGATCCCAATTCTCGAACCATGGAAAATCAAAACAGTGTTATAGAAATGTGGTATTACATGGGTGTTAACTGCATACAATTTAGATTTCAGAAACTTAAAAAATAAGTAACATTCCTGTGCAATTGTCTTTAGTTCTTGTATCCTATAATAACCTGACCCTAAAGACAACTGCATGAATATTATCTACTTCTATGATGTGTACTTAATATTATATGATTTTTTTTTTGATTCTGCAATAAAAATGATATTAATTTTTACTAAGAAAGTCAATAAAATATAAGTAAATATGGAGTATTGTACTCATAACTATAAATACAGGACCTTTACAGAATTCCAGAGTAAACTATTTTTAAATTTTACTTTAAATACTTAAAACATTTCAGTTTCTGCAATCTTATAAATTATGAGTAATTGATTGATAGAAAGGGGTGGTCTCTTGGATTTTATAAAGAAATACAAAGGGGAAATTTTCACCTATTAGAGATAAAAATTACCAGCATTATAATAAATTTCGCTTCAAAAATAATTTTTGGATATATTTGTTAGTTTCGGAATTTAATTTGTGACTTTGAATTATTCGTAATTTTCTCTTCACTTACTTCGGGGACCTATTTGATAATATAAACTGTATACATTTACAACTCCTTGTGAACTAAATGAAATGTTAGATAAATTAGGTGAAAATTAGAAGTGTAGTGATAGTAATATGTGAGTGAAATAGAATTGAAAGGGAAAAAAAGGGAGATAGTGGATAACGACAAGTTGATAGCTGCGCAAGTTGAAATAAATCATCATAATTAATCTTTTATATTGGTAATAGTTGAAATTTGACTCGTTATCAGAATAACAAAAGTGAAATCTGCTGTAAAGGAAAAGAGCATGAATCGTAGCGAGTGATTTGCTCAGCTAAGACTTTATTATTTGAACATAAACTAGGATAAGCTCAGTTAAGAGAGATTCGAGCGAGAGCGATTTTGCATATTCATTAATAAGTAATAAACTTTACTGTCTTTCTCTAAAGTAACTTCAGGTGGAATTTTGAACTTATTACCTATTTAATTAGATCTTAAGATGGCTGTGGAGTTATCTATAAATATTGAAGGGAGGCCATTACAAATTTAAAAATTGTCAAGCTGGTAGAAATATTTTTAATATATACACTACTTTAACAGAATTTTTTAAAGTAGTGACTAAAATCTGTAATTCTAATTCTATAAAAAGTGTAATGCTTTCCAAAATAAAAATGTTACATTTTCCTAAAAAAAAGAATAAAAGAATAGAAGCCCGAATTGCATCTGACGAGTTCTAAATTCAATTAATAAAGCAACTTGACAACAAAATAAAAAAATATCTAGTTTCAAAGGAAAACATAAATCTGTTAAAGAACCTCACGGTATGTACAAAGTCCATCAAAGTTTCTTCCCAATTACGTCTTTTCATTGGTCCTATCTAACAAATCTCGTTTTTTATGAGAAAAGCATCGAACGATACAAAAAAAGAAAAAAAAAAAATAAAAAAGAAGCAAAATTTAAAAGAATAAACCCACAATAATATCGCTTGATTTTCTGTGAAGAAAAAATAATTTAGAAACTGAAAGAAAAAACATTCTTTTTTTGTTGCTGTGTTTCATGTCTTTTTCATCATATCATTCGGAAAAGCAGTTGGTGTCTAATGTTCGAATCACTTATCACTGGCCCATTAAATTTTGCAGACGGGAGAAAACGGTGAAAATGTTGTATGACAGGAAGAGAAAAAAAATGTTTTAAAAAGGTTTATTAGAATCACATATTTCTATTTAAATGCAATATTAAAAGAAAAAAATATTACAATATTTCAATACTTCAATATTTAATCAAAAGAAATTTAAATGTTTCTGTTTACAATTTTTTAAAAATAAAAAAAAATAGATATAAATAGTAAAATACATTATAGTTTGTAAATCAGAATCAATAGATTTTTATGTAATAAATGTAATATTTTAATAATCGTAATTGGTCTGTTTTAAAATATAAAAGATATCAATTTGGCATATCTAATAAATCATTTATAATTTAAGTCTGTATAAAAAGTTGATAGTATCATATAATCATTTCTTAGGTTTAATTTAACTGTTAGGTTTAACTGTGAAATTAAACCTAATAATAAAGTAATTAAACCTTACAAATGTTCAGATTTAACATAAATTTGTTAAACAGCCTCATAATATGTTATACTATCAGTTTTTTTTTTGTATCATGTTGAGATGGTGTGATAATATTTTTCAGATTTTGATTATTCCATTACTCTTACTGAGCAAATATTAAAGAGAAATGAATCATAAAAAATAAGTCGCTTTATCTTTTCATTTCCCCATAGAAATATATAAATTGAGAGTGCAGTTCTTATATATATATATATATATATATATGCATTGAGGTTGCTAGATAAGCTTTAAATGAAATAATTGAAACAAAGACTTTATAAATTGAATAGATAAATGAAATAATCAATCAAAATTGAAACATCAGTTAAAATTTTTAAATCAACTGATTAATATTAAAATAATTAATGACTTCGAAATATATGAATAGCGTGTCATCATCGTAGAACATCAGAATAGCATTTTAGGCAGTAATTTGATTATTTGTACACTATTTTTTTCCTTTTCCTTTATTTTTGTACCTGTTTTTATTAGCAGACATCTATAAGAAAAAAAAATTTCAACTTAGCCCTGCAGCCTTTGTAAAATTGTTTTTCATACTCCTTTAAACTAAAGTAACAAAATAAATTCAGATTAATAATTTTTATGGAAATAAATTTAAATTGCTTGAATTTAGCTTTCAAAAGATAATGTTTGAAAACAAACATAATTGAAATTTTGTTACTAATCGTTAACTTATTCAGTCATATGTATTGAAATTCAAATTAACATATTAAGGAAATTATGTGTGTTTAGATTTCAATCATTACTGTTTCACTTTTATTTATATCCTTTCAGTTCTTCGATTAATTTTGAAAAGCAGAATTGTGTGAAAAATGTCTCTTTTCTATCATATTTTTATAACCCCTCTAAAATAGAAAATTATAAAATTTAATAGGATAGTATAGAAAACAATACAAAATTTCTGTACAGAAGAAAAAACTCCTTAATTTTTGACAATGCAGAACGTTGCATTTCTGAAAATGTTGAAATATAACAATGGTTGAACAAAAGTGATTATATATATAACAATGTTACAATGTTTATAATTATATGAATTATATGTATAGTGAATTAGGAAAAATCATCTATTTAGCTGTAAAACTTGAGCTCATGCATCTGTTTGAGCTCTGTTTAAACTCAGTAGAAAAGTTATCCAATTACAGTTTAAGAATTATTTTCTTTTGGAAATTAGTTAATATTATTTTTTGAGTTTTTGTTTGGATTTTTGATGACTTTTATCATTTGCATCAAACTATCAAGCGTTGTGTCCTAAGATAAAGATATCTATAAGATTTCATAACTGAGTTCGTTTTATAGCGATTGACTTTCTTTTTTAAACTTTATTAACGTAATTTCCTAAATAAGAATTTTATCTTTCTCTTCCTTATTGCTCAAAAATTGACAAAGCTATCATTTTTTTTTTATAAAATGAGACGTAGAAAAAGAAATTTATGTCTATAACATCTGAAAATAAACTTCAGTAAAACTCAGGAGAGTTTTCATAATATAATGATTACTAAATTTATTGCATAAAATAGGTAGTATAGAGTAGTTTAAGTTTTTGTGAAAAAATTGTTTCTCGTGTTTTCTCCTGTTCGTCAGTATCAAAATTTTTTAATACATCAATATGTCTCATAATTTTAAATGTTGGTCATATGTCAATGTTGATACGCCAGATGGTAAAACTGCATGAGGATTTTCAGTTCTGGATATATTTAGCAAATGCTAGACTGTATCGTATTAGACAATTGAGTATGGTATTACAAGACCTGCAATAGTCAAGATTTTGTTTCTTTGCAAACGGAGCTATCGTGGATGTGATTATGTATTTCACTCAAAGAAATAAAAGTTATCACAAAATTTGATTCTCGAGGACTTGAATAATTGTTACATATGGACTGTAATAGGCAATAATATCTAACATTAATATAGAACTGGAGCAAACATTCATGTACTTGATTAAAAGAAAGAATATAATACAATTAAAGAGCTATTGTGTGCTATGAATGTTTATTTTGAATATAAATGCTTTAATTGTATTATTAATCAATTGTCAATGATTTGTACATTGTTTCTTTATACTATGAGTGATTTTATGTCAACCAGTGTAAAACTTTCTATAGTAATCGCATCTAATTACATTTATAGTTAATACATGAAAATAGGAATAGACATTTGATAATTGCCTGAGTAATCAAAATTTCATTGTTTTCATATTCTAGGTTTATATTTAGGATGAAATGAAATCCTTTTTTAGGCTGCAGTTGTTTATTTTAATTAAAATAACATTACTTAAAATTTTATGGAAACGTATTATAGGTGCCTTTGAAGATAGTTCTCTATTTTCATTAAGTTTTATATTTTGAGTTCGAGAATAATAAATTAGACCTTTATAGATTTATAGACAAACATACTTTATATACTTTTGTTGCGTTATTAAAACTGAATGTACGAAAATATATGAGTTTTTCGTTAACTTTGCTAAAAATGTGGATCACTTGAGATAATATTTTTAAATAGATACCAGACGAATATTTTAAAATTGAATTTTCTTTTTTGTATTCTTCCTAATTGAAAAAGTCACAGAAGAAAAGTTTATAACAAAGATAAAATAATAAAAAAGGCTTTTCTATTGATTTAATTTTCAAAATAGGAGAAGCATTAAAATAAAAATCTTAATTAAATTTTAGAAAATAGTTTGTAAAAAAAATTTGGAAGTGACAAATACCTTTATGAAAAAAAATAAATCTGAATGAAAAAAATTTCTTTGCTTTTGAACACCATTATATTACTGTAATGAAACGATGGAATTAAAAGTTGTTATCTAAAAATCGAATTCAGCTTACAAGCACTAGAACCCGATAAGGAAACGCATTTCTGAAAATCCCTCCCAAATCTCATGAAAATGTCATATGTACTCATAAATCTCATAATCATAAGATCGGTTTGAATTTTCTATACTCTAAAAAATAAAATGAAAATAATTTAATTTAATCAAAATGTCTTCAAAAATTCTATAAGACATTACAAAATTTGTTGAAATATCTTGCATGATTTGAATGAAACATCGATGTTTTTTTACATATAAGGTTAAACTCTTAATCTTAGAATTACATAATATGTCGTTCAAATGCATTAAATATAATTTATGCAATTTTATAAAGAACTCTATATATTTAATGCAATATATAAGTGATATTTATAAACATAAAAATATTTAATAATGTTTGATGTATTTTTTCAACTAGAATAAAATTTCGGTAATAATGAAAACAAATGAACTAATTAAATATTGAATTTTACTGTATAAAGCCTAATAGACAGAGATATGAAGTTCTTATTGTCTTTTTGCTATGAAGTAAGAAGAAAAAAATATCTAATTATGATTTATGATAGCCATTTTTTCTCTTAAGCTTTATTTTATTGGAAATAGATATTTTTTATGAATTGATATTAATCTAATTTCACCTTAAAATGTGAGGGAAAATTACCAATCTATTTATAAAAAGAAACCTGATTAGTTTTCTTTCAATATAAAATGCACTTAAATGTTATCACATTTCTGATTATTCTCTCGGGTTTGTGTGCTTTTTAATCAGTTTTATAAATTACTCTAGTCCTTGAAGATGAACAATAACTCATTTCTACTCTAGTGAAACTAATTTTCAAATATGGATTGATAAAGATTAGTGAATACTTTTGAGTCAAAGGATACCGTATTGTGAGAATATTGAGATGCAGTTAAAAGGATTTCATCTTCAATATTATATGCATAAATCGAGCTGATGAAATTCATTAATTCTGAACTCATATCCAGTGACTAAACAATAAACTTCATGTTAGCTTCAACAATGACTAAAAGTATGTAATAATCGCATGACTTTTCACACACATTTCTTAGATATTTACAAATTAGTTATTTAAAGTAAAATGAAACTAAATTTCTAGATTCTTTTATTTAGTATTTCAAGGACTTTGATTTGCTACATATAGCATTTTTAAAAATTAATTGTTCATACAATTGGTAAAATATTTATGCATATTAAATATAAAATTATTTGAAATAAAAAGTATATATAAAATTTAAATTTGTCTATATGGAAGGCTCATTATTTTGTGAATTATTTATGACTAATCTGTTTTATTCATACCTAAGGATTTACGCAAGCTGAATATTTGTTTTATATTTGTTCATCATATGGAACAGATTCAAAATATCTACAGTATAATTTAAATTTTTTTTAAAAAAAGTCAATTTTTAACTACTTATGTGAAAAACAGGAATTCAAAAACTTTTTTCTTAGATAATTTTTTTGATATTTTGTATTGAATATTTTATTCTAGATAAATAATTTTAACAAGGTATTAAGTATATAATGATATTATAATAAGACATTTATCATTTGCTTCTCATAGAAAATTAATTTTTATCAGTATTTCATAAATTTTTATTACTTTAACCTTTCCTCACAGCTCATACATTCAGATTATTTAAGCCATAATGAAGTGTAGCTATCATACAATTTCTTGTCTACTCAATAGATTAATGAAATCAACTAGCAACTGTAAATTACAGCCAGTAGACTTTGTAAGTAAACTACGATATACCTCTCTGATACGAATGGATAATGCAAATATTTTATGTTTCTAGGTTAGTGGTTCATATACTTAGATATTTGCTATTTACTTACGACATTATTCTGATTCCAGATGCGGGTGTTGTCACTAAGTAATATATAAGGTTAATAATCAATACCTATGTTAGTGTATAGAATATATTTGCTTGCAGGCTTGAAAGCACATGGTAATTTCTACGCATCACAACATTTAGATCGCTTTTAACGACCATCGCAGCTGATTCTGAAATAACTTCTTGAACGCTTGCCTAATTATTCAGACTAGAGATCCCAACGATATATACTAAATTTACATTCCAAAGCAACATACCAATCAAGACTTAGGTGAAAGCATCTAGAGCTCTCGAGATTGAATGGTAAATTTCATCCCGAGACGGCTGAAATGCTTACGGATGAAAGGCTTCTAGAGCAAATGGAGAAATAAATTACAAAAATGCAACTTCAACTGAATTGCAGTAAGGTGATCTTTTCGTAAATATATATGCAATTCCGTGGCTTATACGTACTCATATATTTTATCCTGTTGATTAAATAATGCTAATTAACAGTAATTGAGGAATCATTTGTTTCACTTAACTTTGAGATTTAAATTAAATCTTTCTGATCACTCGTAGACACTTGGTAAATTGCACAAATTATCGAACAATTGCTTTTTTCATTATGATTAAGTAATTAAATAGAAACATAGTCTTCCATTCTAATATAAAAGCTATGTAATTCAAAGCTATGTTATAAAAGCTGTGTAATTCAAAGCTATGTTATTCAATAGATAGATATTCTTAGATATAAATGAATAAATTTGAAATTTATATTATGTAACGTCCTCCTAAAAGTTGAAGTTGAAGTAAACACATGCACTTGGATGAAAGAATTCACTTCAAACCGTTATATATAATGTGTCAAATTGTTATATTATTTAAATTTATTTCCTTTTAAAATATTTTCACAATTATATATTTTAACCTTTAAGGAAATCGACCAGTCTTGGAGTGATATTTTTCGTAAAACGTTCTCCTCTGCAATAAGATCATTTATCTTACTGTTAATCTCCTAACTCAAACAATCAAGATCCCATTAAAAAACACTTTTTCCAATTTTGTATTTTACTGTATCCTTTCCTATTTTTTTTCTAAATATATATCTGGCATTCAGATCAAAGTGGATACGGAGTTGCTCTGACCTAATATACAATGTGGTTTTTGGCTATGATTGAAAACCTTAGTTCTTTTAAAATAATTACCAATACTAACTGGGTTTTTCGCTAATAGTTCTGCACACTACATAACAAGAAAATGGAAGAATTTGCTTGAAACTGATCAGTTTAGAAATTTTTGATTAAGAAAAATGACATTAAAAAGAGTATATTAATATTTTGAAGATATTTGAAGATAAAAAAAACTCCATTTTTTACATAAAATATTTCATAGAGAAAAGTTTCCATTGAGCTCCATGGAAAGTCTTTAAGTTATTTTGAATTTCAAAGCAAATTTTTTTTATCAAAATGTTGGATTGAAACACTGATAAATTCAGACCCAAAGAAAAATTTGTAAATGTGTCGACACTCAATAAGTCGAAATGATGTGGAGACTTTGAGAGTGGGCAGCCAGTTCAGGTGTGGTCATTATAACTTGACTATGGTACAAAATTACGAGATTCAGCGCCAATATTCTCGGATTGCATGTAAGTTCAAGTTTAATAAAATCAATCATTCGTAATAAAATGCACCAAAAAATTTTATTGCCTGAATGATTCATTAGGAGATGTTTTTTTATATTCCCTAACTCTCAGCTGTTTTTTCGCATACATTTGCTTTCGTTAAATTAATTTCAATCAATCTAGAATAAAAAATTTTGATGCCTGATACATATTTTAGTAATTTAGAAAGAACTTTCCATTTTTGTTACTTTTTTATTTGTTTGAATAGTTCTTCAAACTGCTTTCAGAATTCGGTCATAGTAATGAAAATTATAAGAATTGCTATTTAGATCGATTGAGAGACGTTTAAAAATGATACAGGATTACTCACATCCTAGTCTTATAAACTTGTACAAACGTACTACTAACTGTAATATTAGGAAGAAATGAAGGAGATTTTCAACTAGAAATTCAGGAAATTTAGAAATTTGACTATAGTTCAATAATGGTGTTGAACTCAAATTTTGATTCAATGTAAATTATAAAAGATTTAATAACTTCTATGTTTCAACTGATTCTTCATAGTAGTTTTTCTTCCTATTAATTTTTTAATATTTAAGAATATACATACAATGTATTGAGTTTTTAATCTCTTAAAAATATCTTAAGGTATGATTTCAAACGTTTCCTGTAATATTTATTTACTCTCTAACTGTCAGAAACTGTTTTCATAGGCCAAATA
The DNA here is from genome assembly GCA_019974015.1 of Nephila pilipes. Lineage (NCBI taxonomy): Eukaryota > Metazoa > Arthropoda > Arachnida > Araneae > Nephilidae > Nephila > Nephila pilipes. Next base: position 316,200 of record BMAW01028931.1, on the reverse strand, counting down.
TCTTTAAACCATATTAACTTATGAATTTTTCATTACCCTTCCTAAATAAAAAGCTGCAATTGGACTTGAATTGAAAATATATTCATATTGTAAAGATGTTCAGTTGCGTTTTAATTCCTAAGTGTTATTTTCAGTAAGTATCAGTTTCATGAATTGCAGATACTTTAATGTAAACATTTCTACGGAAATGGAATAAAATTTTCTAATACATAAGATAATAAAATGGAATTACGGATAGTGTCAGAATAAAACTTTTGATGTCTTAGCTGATATTTTTCAGTTTTCCTATTTTCTTTGTTACACAAAAATCGAAAAGTTTTTGATGTAAAGCAAACAATTTTTATTTATCGGATTGAAATATATCTTACTATTGTTCAACCGTTTTATTTCTTGTTTGAGAAAAAAAGGGACGTGTGAAAAACATAAAACGTTATTCCCATAAAACTAATTGCCTGCTTCTTATTTCAAAGTATTGTCTACAAATGCAATTTTTATGAGCTTTCAAACATAAAATTATTTTACTGTCTATGATATTAACTAGAAAAATATTCATTAACTAAGAACTTCGCGTGGAAAAAAATTACTTACACAATCTTCCACTTCAATAAATGTGTTTTAAAGATATTGTAACCTAACGTCAATGACAATTGTAACCCATTTTCTAAGATTACCAGTATCGTGACTAGAAATGTTTATGTCCAATCACAGGATCTTGTGCTTAGTCGAATACAGAAACAGAAATAAAAAGGTCTTCTACAATTTTAATTAGAAAATGGTCCTAAATTTCCTCTCATTGTATGGTGTTGAGACAAGTATCATCTCCAGTGTATGCTTTATCACTTGACTGATGCTCAATATTTTTATATATTTTCATAAATAATCTTCTTGTGTCTTAGAGAACAGAATGACTGATTTTCAGTCATGATTTTATTTGAGCAACAATTCCATTATTTAATACAAAGAAAGATATTAAAAGTGAAACGTTCAGTAAATATAACGTGTAATTTATTCTGAAAGCTTTGCGTTCATTCTGTGGAGCAAATACCTTCTACTGAATTGGTGTTACTTGCAAAAGAAAAACACCACCACAGTATTAAAAAAAATATGCAATCTTTTATACTTAAAGTATAAGTAAAGATGCTTCATCTTCAGTATAAATGATGATTATTTCATAATCTTTAAATTTTGATAAATTATGTATATACCAAGATTTTATCATGATATTAAAAAAAATAAAAGTATACTATATATTATTTTTGAATTATAAATATAGTAATCAGAATAATTGAGATATTTTTTTTAATAAACTTTAAATTTGGCTAAATAATCTGAATAATCCCAGAGGATGTATAATGTATCAGTGTAAATTGGTTGTTAAAACTACATTATAGAATGTCAGTTATTAGCGGAATATTTTATTTAAAATGTAGTTATGGTACTCGACTTTGTAATCGAAACATATTTTAATTTAGCGCACATTCTGTAATTGCATAACATATTTCTTAATACTTGATAACAGCATGTATTCTATATTAATAAATCTTATTTGCTTTTGAGACATCGTTTTTTATTTAATTTTTGGTTAGTATTTGTGCCTCATATTGTTTAAAATCCATTAAAACCTATAATTGAATGATCTTGAAGAATAAAATCACAAGTAATTTTAATTACATTTAATAAAATTTTATTATATCTCTAAGTATAAAACATTTAAAGATAAAATAAAATATTAACCATGATTAAATATTTTGTATCAAGAATACTGTATGAAATTTGGCTATATTTGTGGCTAAAAATATTAAATGCTGCATTCGTGAAATTAAAGATAACTAAGAAAAATACGATCTCTGTTCGTTTTGAAATAAACTTAATTTATTTCTTATTTTCAAATCCTAACTAATTAAACAAAATTTTTTAAGAAATGCACTATCAATAATCTTAAATGATAATCCATAATAAGTTTTCTTTCTAAACTGCGAACATATAAAATGTTCAAGAGTAGCTCAATCGTGGTTTAGTGACATTACATTGTTTTCTTATTACTGAAATAAAAATTCAAAAGGTAACTTCATACTAGTTATTACTACAGTTGTACTGGTAATATAGTTTGAAGAATGATATAAACTTTTCAAAACTTAAATTGGTAGATTTTTTTAAAATGAAACTCTCTCAAACAATATCATTTTTTATAGTTTTTACTGTTATTTCCTTTTCTTTCCAAAACTATTAATGATTCTTGAAACTTCACAAATATTTATTTGTCAAATTTTGAAGAAACACATTTTAACTGAAAAGAGAATTCCATTAAGTGCCTAAACAAATCGTAATTGATCGGTAAAGCTGGTAACAGCTTGCAAATGAGAAAATTTCTGTTAAAGTTTTAATTGCTTTTTACTCTAAGATGAATGATCATTTAAGGATACATATTACATCAAGTATAACATTACGATAGAATTTAACGACGCAAGTTTCCCCATTTGTATATTAACGAAATTAACTTTAATTTTATGGAAAATAATTTTTCAAATACATTTTACGCGAAGATATCGAGCTGGTAGAGTGTAACAAAACGCACCGAATTACAATGATTTTTTAAAAACTAAAGAACAACAAATAACGTTAAAGAGTAGCAGACGACTTCATAAGGTTTATTTTTGTTTTGAAGGAAACACGTTGGCTTCAAACTAATTTTATTCGGAAAACTTCCGAATAATTTGATTATGGTATTAGACGAATAATATTATACTAATAAAATCTGATAAATATATAGCGTGATTTCTGTCAAAAATACTTGAAACACAAAGTAATTGAAGAATGCTTAAAAATACGAATTTTTAAATAATAAATTTCTACAAGAGGTAGGACGCAAAATAAGTATTAATTTAAGTAATAAATATATCTTGAATTAAAAACATATTTTTGTTTTATGGAAATTAAATTTAATATTGATTAGTTGTTACTTCCTAACATTGGCTATAATCATGATAAACACTTATGGCGCAATGCGTATTTCTACAATACTTTATATCATTAAATATTTAGCAATTCTAAGTAAAGAATGCTTTAGTTCCCTCCCCCAGAAAGCAGAAAAATTTCATATGATACGCAATGATTTATTTCACATTTATAAACAGTTAATTATTTTCATAAAATTAAAAGCAAAATTCTAAGTGTATATAAAGTTTATAAATATAAAACAAGCATTTAAAAGTGTTATTAACTGAAATATAGTTTAACACTCTCTTAAAGTATTTTATTACACACAGGTTATTTATAGACGGCAACCAATATAAACAATTAATCCCACCCCTTTGAACTTATTTGTTTATTGAGAAACTCTCACTTTGGATTGGTGTATATTTTTTAATATCTTATTTAAATAACGGGACTATAATTTGAAAGCTTTTTATTTAATTATTAAAAAAAACAACTTTTTCTTTAAAAAAAGCACCTGTCTAATGCTATTACTTTGTATAAGTATCTTTCAGAAATTATATTCAAAATAGTGCTTCTTAAGAATCTCCAGTAGTTGGTTTGCATACAATGATTCTAACGGTTAGAGTTTTGATAGAATCACAAGATTCTAAATAAATAGGTAAGAAAATGTTTGGAAATCTATTTTATTACAAAAAAAAGATAAAAAAATATTTCAGAAGATATTTACAGTACAAATTTACATGTTATTTTATAATAAAAACTAACTTAAAATTGTTACGTTTGTAAGATGGTATTCTTTAAGTTTTGAAAATGCAAAGTAATTAAAAATATACTAAAATAATTTTCAGAAAATTCATCATTCCTTTAATAGCATAGTAATGTATTTTTAACATAGCATATATTTTTTGAATTTTTATTTGAAGATAGGAATGAACTTTATAAGAAAATACCCCAAGTATTGCAGCCATATTCTTATTCTAAATCAATTTCACTTTAGTTTTCTTGGTGAGAATATTAAATTTTACTTCAACATTTGACACAGATTGTGAGATTACATATACATCATTTTTATTTATAATAAGATCTTATTAGTCTTAAAATATAAATCTTGTGCAACTTGTAAGGATCTTCAAACGCTTAAGACACTCATCAAGATAAAAAAAAATTCTTTTTTCGATTCTCCTCTCCCTTTTGAAACCGGCTCCAGTAAAGATTCTTTTTACTTGCAAATTGCTACGAGCATTCCTGAGATATCTAAAGAATGCTATTTTCCCTCTTAAACTGCACTCTCTGAAAAAGAAATTCGTGATTTCCCTACGGAACGCTCTTCACACGGTTTGGGTCTGAATTCAGAAAGAGATAACTTGTTAGATGAAATCGACAGTTAGGTCTTCGGTAAACTCAATCGACAGTTGATGTTGTTTTACTCGTATTTGAAAGTGGTTTCACGAAGAATTCTTCAACCGAGACAAAATGTTAACTTTAGGGTTTTTGTGTTGGCTTTTTATATAAAAAGGGATCGATCATCTGATTTTGTGAAGATGTATAGAGCTTTCAAAATATGATAAAATATGCGTGAAATAATTTATTCTACGGTATATCTAAAATCATGAATTTTAGATTTTTTAAAAAGATATTTCATTTATATTCGATTAATACCGAAGCATATCGTGTATATATATATATATATATATATATACATACAAACAACACACAGTAGAAGTTTAGCTAGTTAATAATTATATTATAATGAACAAAACTATATTACGTAGATGAAAATCATTTTATCACTTATCAGGTAAACGTTCTTTTTATGCATAATAAAATTAAACACAACAGATTAAAGCAAATAACCATACAATTAAATGAACTATTTAGAGATAAAAACGGAACGTATACATGAAAAAGTTTTCAGCAATATTTTTGATTGTAGGGATACATTTAATTTTCAAATTTATAAAAATTAATTCTGGAACATTAATATACACATATCCATTTTTAAAAATATAATTATAAATTAAAAACAACACAAAAATAATTTAATTCTATACATTCAAGCAAAAATATTAATCTTTCGAATATTTTTCACAAGTGTAACACATATAACTAGCCAATATTTTTTTTAAACATATAACTAAGTAAATATATTAAGGATTAAATATAGGTGAATTTGTTTAAAATATTTTATAGTAATGCTATTGATATTTCATTAAAAAAATTTTATCAACAAAATAATGTACTATACTGTCAATACATGGCGATACTATTTATATTATGTTATTATTTTTAAATACATTATGCATTTTTTTTTAAAAAAATAAATAAGAAATTACTATTTTTAATTTGAATAAAATATTTATAGGAATTCTTAAAATATTTTACACTGAACATAATTTTGTAAGATTTTTGTGATCTTTTAGGCTCAACGACTAATGAACAACATAATATAAGATTAGAATAACTCACCTTTTTACAGTAATTTAGAATTAATTTTATTAAATTAATGATCTAAATTTTTTAGATGTTTTTGAAACTCTGCATATTTGCTATGTAACAGTTTTTTAAGAGTTTAAGCTAATAAACATTATTTTAAGATTTGTAGGTATATTTGTTCAACTGAATTATTATAACTTTTTTGTTATTAAGTGATTTTCTTAGTAGTATGGTTTGGATCAATGAACAAATTTAACCATACATTGTCTACCCAAGACCAAGCTCAGTATTTTAATCACTTTATTTTTACTTTTAACTTTCTTTGTCTTCTTTAATAGGTTTTTTTTGGTTTTTAAAATATTTAAGTAATTTTTGATTTAAATATAAATAGTTTCAACTGTACTGAGGCATATCTCAGTTACTAGATATGCTTGTCATAATGTATATTATTCTAAGCCCAATTCTTAAGTTTTTTTACTTTGAGCACAGATATATATTAATTAAAATAGTCAAATAACCACAAATTTAGTCAAACTACTTTTCAAAGCATTATTTGTCATTTCTCTAACACATGGAATGCTCTCTATTAGTTCTTTGTCCCTCAACGCTGATCGTAACAACTTCTATAAATATTAAAGGTTGTTCGTACATATATACTTGGATTCAAAGTGAGTTAATTTATAATATATATAGCTTCAACCAGGTCCAAATTTCTTCTAGATCACATGTAGCACAAGATTTCTGTGAGCTAATCGAATCCTTCCCACTCTTGCTACTTTCTACTACTGTAGTCCTTCTATCCCTCTTATTCAATTCTCTGTCACTTTTATACTGCTTTTTTATAATTATTCACTATACTTATAAAATTTATGAAATATGTGTAACTATGCTCTTCATTGTGTTGGAAAAGATCTGGAAAAAAGTTCTTTATAAAGTTCATAAAGAAACCCCAGCTGTTAGTTAAGGATTTTTATATATATAAAGTAAGTAAAAAGTAGTTAATAATGTTAATACAAAAATGAAATAAACAAAGAACTCTGGAATAAATTGCTTACTTCATCTGAATTATAAGGGTTTTTCTTTCTGTTCGCGTTCATTTAACCACCCATTTTTGTCACATTTATTTATTATTATTAACATCGGTTTTGAGAAGCTATACGAAGACTAATGAAGACGGAACTCATAATTTTGAACCTCGTTCAACTAACGAGTAGGGTATCTGAGCTGACACTCATTATCTAAACTTCCACATTACGCCAAGAGGACTTGGAGTTTAACAGGTTTAACGTGCATATGGCTCGCTAAGCGATGGGTTTTAAAATGGCATCAGCGGTTAAACACACATATACACGCACGCACACATTCAAGTATATTTTGCTGAATAAATTATAAATTATATAATTTTTTTGAACGTATAAGTGGATTTTTTATTATTTCTAAAGTAAATAAAGTCGAACACATTTTGTGTTTTGAGTGTTTTTGTTAGAGTATTAAATGGGGACTAATGAGTAAAACCAAATTCAAAATATAAAAGCAGTAAGCGACAATGTCATTTATAAAAAAATGCGCTGAAAGAAGATTTTGTTTGATTTATTAAACGCTGTTGTGAATTTTAAAGCGTTTGAAAATTTTATTTAAAGATTTTTCGCAAAAAAATCTAATTCAATCTGCAAAAACGTACACATTTTAAAAATAAAAAAGGATATAAGAAAATTTAAGAAGTCATTCAATAGCTCAAATATTTTAATGAGTGAAACTCAGCATGTAATAAAAATTAATTATCAATTTTGAGTTATTTATTTTAATTTGTACAAAAAATAATCTTCATCAATACTCTTTTGATATATCTTTTATGTTAATTCTGATGATTAAATTTATACTCGAGACTGATATTCATAATCTAAATGGTTTCGAATAAGGGTATAAAAAGCTTCACTATTTTAATGGCAATTTAGGTTTTCGAAGATATTTTGGGAACTGATATTGATCTTTTATAAACCGAAATGAAGCAGAAAGCATTTCTTATGAAAATGAAGGGCATTACACTGTTGTTAAACCGATATATTAGTGTATCAAACCTCCAATCCTGAAATACTATGTTAAGAAAAATTTAAGACCTAAGAGGGTAATACCATCATAATGCGGTTTTACCATAACAGTAAAGTTGAAGAAAATCACCTTTTCTGAAAATGCATTTGTAAAAGAACCCCATTGTCTTGGAAAAAAAACAGTTAAAAGATTTTGTTAGAAATATTTGATAGTAAAAGTGAAAAAAAAAAAGCTACGTAAAAGTTTTCCCCGTCGTATAAAATCGTAAGAAAGAAGAAAAAAGAATGGAACAAGCAAAAAAACCAACAAGAATAATGGCTTCACTTTTTGAGTGTGTATGTGTGTTCGAAGAAAAGAAAGGCATCTTGTCAGAATTTTTAACCTAAGAGCTGATAAGCGCCATGAGTGGTTGCCGAAGACATAATTAGGCTCCATTTGTTGCTGAACAAAAGATATAAAGAATTTAGAAGCAAAATGAAAACAAGTTCTTGATCGATATTTATGTCTAAGTCTTAGTTGTGAAGTATTTATGGGCATAGTTAAAACAAAAGCATGTAAAATGATTAAAGCTCTGTTTATATCATTAAAGACAATCATGAAATTTTAAAAGCATGAAGATCTTTGTTTTTTAAAAAAAGTTTTAAATGCTAATTCAAAATAAAGAATGTGAAGATTAATCATTTTTTGAATATAGGTATATACTTTTCCCAATGCAAAGCAATGAATAAAATTTCATAAGTATTCGAATCTTTAATTCCTATTGAGAGTGTGATTTTCTTTAGTTTTCTGTTCATGCATAAATTAACTAATTATATTTAGACCGAGATGATAGAACTAGGCAATAATAATACAGTTTAAAAAGTAGTTTTTATTTCAAGAAGCACTGAAAATGTATTTAAGGATAGTAGAAATTTGTTAATACAAGACAAACTTATTTATTTTTTTATACTATCGACAAAGTAATTTTTGTTATCAAACACATATAAAAATATTCCGTAAGAAATGCTTGAATCATATATATCATTTCAAAGAGATATGACAGAACAATAAAATAACTTTTAGTCGCACTATATTTTGGTGAGCTGTGATACAAATATTAATCAGTTAAATGGGGCATTTAAACAGACGCAATCTCCATTGAAAAAAATTAAGTACCACAGGCTTCTTCTCTCACATACTTCAGATAAATCTATTGCAGCTTGCGTTGGTAGAATAATGGACTCATGTTAAAACAATTTATTTTTCATTTCGTGAGAAAATTAACCATTTTCTAACTGCATTTTGAATGGGAAAAAAAGCATAAAATGTTCGTCAAAGAAGAAAATTGTTCTTTTCCCTTTTACATGCTCAGAAGTTCAGTGCTGATGTCTACCACTAGAGTAATTTCTACCAAGAGAATCTATCCTTTGATGACTGTGTTCAACTTTCAGTCAATAACCCTCTTGTGTACGCAAAGTTGATTGCAATTCTATTCGAGTATCATCAATCACGCTCTTTCGTCCAGCCTTGAAGAGTTCTAATCATCAATAAATTTTCTTTTGACACGTACAGCTGTTTTCGCGCTGTGGCTATATTCTTCAGTGAATGTTAGGAAGATTTCTATTCTTTCTCTTAAGAATAGGATTAAAAAAACATTAATTCTAAGCAGTACAATCAATAGATTAAACAACTATCTCAGTAACTTACATAGTTCAAGAATAATCTACTTTTCCATTTTAAATTTAATTTGAATAACCTCTTTCCCATTTAGTATTTGCAAATCATGATTATTTATGTCTTGCAATTTTTATGTAATCAGGATAGCTGTTTTCTAAGATTTATGGGCAGATATTCGAAACATTCATTTGCCTTAATCTCTGTTACACGAACGCACGCACGCATACAGAAAAGTTACTATTCAATTAAATGAAATATGCTAATTAACAAACAATATACTTTTTTAATTTATATTAGAGGGAAAAGAATTGTTGTAACTACATGATCTAGCAGTACAAAATACGGCTTAAAAAGTGTTTCTTCATAACAAGAAGTACCGAAAAAATATTTAAGGATAATATAAATGTGTTAATAGAAGACAAACATAGATTTGTTTGGAGACTAGTTTGAAGATTTATACTATTGTAAGTTTTAGTAATGTAAATAAAATTGAAAATAAAGATAATTCGTCTGTATGAAACCATTTCTTTTTTTGTTATTAAAAGCAGAATGTGCGTTGTGCGAGTTAGTTTATTTCAAGTAAGTTCATTCGAATGTTTAGATTACAGTTATACCTTTTTTCAGCTGTGTCGCAGCATAAGCATATCTGGCTCTTGCGCCATTAAACTTCATCATCATTATCTCACTCATGCTCCAGTAAGTGCAATTATAGTTAAGTAATTTACAATCAAATTGGCAAAAGATTCGGCATGCAAAAGTAACGTTTTAACTTCTTTTAAATAAATTTTTCATATAATTCAATTTATTTTGATGAAAGTAACAATAGAGTGAATATTGAAAAAGTTCATTACCCATATTTCGATAAGAGATCTATGTCAAGAGAAATAAAAAAATGAAGCAGAATGAACATCGCTGATTGATCTCTAAAATGTATGTTTTTAGTGTGATTACTGCTTCCGTAATTAAAAATGTGCACGTGGAAAGATGTACAGAGAAAAAAGAAACGTGTCAACAAAATATCTTATAACTTAACAGGAAAACTTTGAAAAGTTCTTCCTGTCAAATCTAATTTTTTTTCACTGAAATTTAAGTATGTTGGCACAGAATCGTTTTTACAGATTTTGCAATATTTAGAAATTTAAATGACTAATTTTCTAAAGTTTCAATATATTCACTTACATTCAAAAAGGTAAAATATGATGTATAAGAAATTTTTTCATATATAAATGAAGATAGATTTACCGTCTTTTATAAACAATAGAGACCGATGAAGTATTTTTTCCTGGATCGGGCTGTGGATGTGGCGTCTGAGAATACTCATATCATGTGTCATATGCTCTTGACATCAGGGGTGAAATATAATAAATAAGACGCAGTAGTTATTTTTTCCCTCTGAACATATATAGATATATTATACGAGTTCGGGGAAAAGACTATTATTATTATGAGATCTGTGTAATGCCATATTATTTTTTTTATGAAACATTTTTGAAGTGTTCGACGTTCTTAGGAATGGTTTGTTGGATGCTTTCCGATCCGAAGCATGAAAAATTGTTTTTTTTTAATATAGAAATTGAAGTAAATTTTTTACTAGTGTAAAGTGATATATGACAGCAGAAAGGAATAATGAATGATTAAATTTGAATGAAACGTATAGCTAAATATTTATGAGGCTTGTAGTGTCACGTTCAGTATTACAAATAAGAATAACAATCAAATAATCACGTTTGTTTAAAGAAAGATGAGCTTTATGACATATTTATTACATACAGCGCAAATAAGATTTTAAGCATCTTTAAAATCTGTAGTTCAAAATTCTCTATTACCCGCATAGTATTTAATATGGCAAAAGCGAACGTCTTAACTCAACTTTTGAACACTAAATGTTTACTTTTGTTGACAGAATTATATCTTTTGTAAGTAAAATTCGCATTTGTTGTAAAATTAAATCTTATTTCTAACTTCTTCATTTTTTTTTACAATAAAAATAATTGCATCCATTTGCAAATAAAAATTAACTTTTCTTACAAAATTCTATTTTCGTAAATTTCCTACCAACAAAGCATGTATTTATTTCAATAAGCATACATTATTCCCTTATATAAAATATATTCCCTTGTATAATTTTATGAATTGCATCTGCTAATCACATTGTAACTTTATCTTCAGAATATAACTGATTTAAAAATGAAACATTTTTATTGATTTCATTTCAACAGTCTTTTACTAGGAATCATAATTTTTTCTAAATTTTTCATGCATTTTAGAAGAATAATAATAACTATTATTTTTCTTTGAAAATGTTCAAGAAGGCATCTTCTGTATCCCCTTCCGACATTTTTGGACAATGTGTTTTGCAGATTTACTTTATAACTCGGTGGTGCTTGTTTTTTTATTTCTTACAATCAATGAATGCTTTTTGGACGGATGTGTTAGTTCTTTCCTTTTATCTTTCCAATTAAGACCTATTTATATCTAAAAAGAAAACGATAAATAAATGATACAATAATTAATTATTATAAGTACATTGTTAAATGGTTTTTGTGTCTGTAGGTATCGTCAATTTCAAAAATCGGTCAAACAATATTTCACTAAACCTTATAATAAATACGAAGAATGAAAAAAAAAAAAAAGAATCTTGAAAATGCTTAAAGGTATCCGCTTAACATAAAAGTAAAGATTTTCAAAGCATTTTAAATATTTGTTCATGAATATAAACAAAAGACCACAACAATATATTCAAAAAAAATTAATTCAGTATTTTCAGCGTAGTAGTGCAATAATCATAATTTTTGCAATTCAATTTATTTTATTATTGCATACTATTTTGGAATGAATTTGTTTAGAGTTTACTAGGGAGACAAGAAAATTGATCGAGTTGTGGCAAACGAATTAAATTATTATACGACTATTTTACTATTATATGTTTGCCGAATTTGTATAACCTATTTCTTCCTTGAAAACTAATTTAAATTAATACAAAGAGTTATTTATCTACAAATAACAATTATTGATAAATTTCAACATTATTTATCATTACTAGATCATTACACTTATTTAAGACTGTCTTTCTTACAGATGCAATATATCACTTTTATTAAATGGTTGAGAATAGGTCTTATATCAATACATAATAAAGTTTAAAATAAAATACGTTTACTTGCAAAATAAGTCATAAAATGGAAAAATGAACCTTTGATTGAAATTTATAAAAAAGGAAAGAAGAAATATATATTCGAAAATCTATCTGGATAGAATAAAACTTCAGACACTCTTTGACATTAATACATAAAGTATTTGTTTTTGCACGAATAGGTTTCCTGTTAGTAATAAAAATTAATTTAAATCCTATGAAAATATTGATATATAATTAATTTAAACTGTTTTAAACTCAGTTAAATATCAAGGTACGGATATTAGAGAGAACTTTAAGAAAAATTAAAATTGGTCATGAGAAGCTGGAATATAATTTTATAAAAGTAACTTGATAGGAAATATAATTACGATTTCAAGTTTTCGGTACAAATTTCCCTTTAATTAAAAAAATACTTATTTCAAGTATTAAAATTTTTTATTTATACCACTCAGTCTGGCTTTTGTTACTTAATATCTAAAAATATATTAGCCGAGTAAGTCATTAATAATATTCAAACATCAATAAAATCATTAGTATTAAAAATCACCTTCGATTTATATTTATACATTTTTGCAAATTAAATTCCTTTCAATTCTGAAAAACTGAATTTTGCTGAAGAGAATTCATTTAAATATTAATAGAATCTTAAGTAAATTTTTTTTAAATATATAACTTTAACCAAGTTTTGTTTGTATGAAACATACCATATTGAAGAAAATACATCAAATGCTTTAAATATAAGTTAATTTTTGGTTAAATCGTTTTCGTAATATTAAATGGTTTCAGAAAAAACGAAAATATAAACAGGTATTTAATTAGTATCATAATTAGATTATGTATAAAATTGTTACATTTAAAAGCAATATAACAAAAAATGATATATTTAATACGAATATTGAGAACCAAACGTATGATAGAAGACAGAAATATATAACTTGTGGATCAAGAGGAGCATAAAACATTATAGTTATTATTTTGAATGTATTACAGTATCAATCATATATACATACAACAACTCACAAATAAATTGGAGATATGAAGTTCATAAAATTATAGAATAAAAGTAATATTTTCATTAGCAATCAGATCAAATATTAATTATGATACATAATATACAAATTTTTACTGATATATATATATATATATATATATATATATATATATATATATATATATA
>BMAW01028931.1:270291-299253 GCA_019974015.1 Nephila pilipes | reverse complement strand
CTGCAAGTTTAGTTTGTAAGTATGCATATGAGAAAGGTATAATTGCAACAATACTCATATATAGACATAATCGAGAAATTCATAATTGCAACTGATGTGAAATGACACAAACGTATTTACAAAATCAGTTTTTCATAGACGTAATTCTACTTTCTGATCCTTTTTATATAATAGAATCTGTTTGAAATTGTTCTTACTGCCATTGAAATAATAGTTATCATTATTCTAAAGTTTAAGTAATGAAATGATGTGTACATGTTATGTAACTCATTAATATTATATATGTCTCTGAATAGTTTTTATGAAATAATTTATACTATGGTACTAAAATTTTATTTTTACTTAATATTTTATTCTATATTTAAATTCTTATTTGTAACGGTGACTTTCTCCCTTCTACCCAATGTTTAGTAATGATCAAGCAAGTGAAGTAAAAATATTTATTTCGAAAATTGATTGATTAGCACTGAAATTAAACAGCATTAATTTATATTTAACTGTCTTCAAATGGCAAAGCGAAGTATTTAACATCTCTTTTATGGGAAATAAATTCTTATTGTTATGTATTGTTTATTTTCTGACGACTTTATGCTATTTACAATACATCAACACTATTGAATATAGTTTAATCTGTTGTACTTATTCTCTATGAGATCTGCAGCAATTCAGTTTTATTTATTGAAAAAATACGAGGTGTGGCTATTAAATAACGAGACTAACGCTGCTACAGAAGAAGTATGCAAATGCCAAACGCCAGCATAAAACCTTCACTTTTGAATGCAGTGCCTCGGTTTTGAAAAGAAATCCATATAACCGTAGTTTTCTTTTGCAGTGGAGTTATTTTTTTTAGTTTCATCGGAAAAATGATACGTGTAAAATAAGAACAACGAATTGTATTGAAATTTCACGTGAAACTTGAAAACACCGGTACTGAAACTAATAGTTTATTGAAAGAAGTATATGACAATGAATATTTATTGCGGGAACTTGTTTTTGAGTAGCTTAAGTGTTTTGAAGATGACAGAGAAGACGTTGAAGATGATTCATGCCCGGGTCGCCCTTCCTGGTGAATCCAATCCAGGTGACAATATCCAAAAAATCGATAATCTGGTTCGACCTGACCATGGGTTAAGTATTGCTGCGACTATAGAAACTGACATAGAACCAGTACGGCAAATCTTACATAACAATTTTAACATGCAAAAAGGGTGTACAAAAATGGTGCCTAAAATTCTCACGTTTGAACAACATAAGTTCGTAAAAATGCTTGTATTGACACTTGGAATGCCATTGAAAATGATTCAAACTTATTGGAAAGGATAATAACGTGTGACGAATTGAGGTTTTTTTTCTTCACTTTTGATCATGGAACGAAGCACCAATCCATGCACTGGTAGAGCCCATCTTCATCGAGAGCCAAAATAAGCTCGATTGTTCAAATTAAAATTCTGAGCAATGGTAATTGTTTCTTTCGATATTCATGGAATTGTGTGCCTTCACTGGGTTCCTAAAGGTCAAACTATTAATCGACATTACTATTTTTACGTTCTTGCTGAGCTTCGTGAAAGAAAAAAAGGAAAAATTGATTTGAATTGCGGAAGGACAAGTCATTCTGCATTGTCTGTCAAGAGGTTTCTAGCCAAATA
This sequence comes from Nephila pilipes, assembly GCA_019974015.1. Taxonomy (NCBI): domain Eukaryota; kingdom Metazoa; phylum Arthropoda; class Arachnida; order Araneae; family Nephilidae; genus Nephila; species Nephila pilipes. The sequence continues at coordinate 297,607 of BMAW01028931.1, read as the reverse complement.
CAGCATCCCTGTGTTAGACCATCTAACATATAAGCTGGATCTTGCGCAATGAGTTTTCTATCTGTTTCCTAAGGTGAAATGTATATTAAAAGGAACAAGATTTGAGTCCGTTGAAGCTGTGGAAGAGAAAGCGGAACGCGTCCTGAAGGAACTAACAGAAGACTTCCAGCACTGTTTCGAGCAATAGGATTCGCATGGAGGGTTGTAAGGATAGAGGAGGGGTGTATATTGAAGGTGATAATAAGTAAATATGCACGAAATCAAAATAAAAAGTTTTACAGCGTCAGTTTCGTTATTTAATAGTTATAGATATTTTTGAATATTTAAAACTGAAAATAAAAACAACAATAATATCCTCAGAATAAAATATTGGATAAATACATATACCTATTATTAAAATATGTTCTACAATTGTTATGCATTTGTTGCAAAAATTTTTAATTCAAAGAATGCATTAATTATATCTAATGTATAGTAGAAAAAAAGAAGACTCTTGAATTATATCGAACTAAATATTCGTATTACATTAACCAATCGTTATATCGTCACCATATTAATAGTGTATCCTCAAATTTCGAATTAATTTAATATATGGGAAAACTATTATTTTGTTGAATAAATTTGATATTTGATCAAATACCTGTCATAGATAATCTACAAGCGCGAATTTCATAGTGAAATGCGAAGAATACTGTGAATAATTAAAAGCCTAAGGTTAGAGGGGTTACTAAATAGCGGATATATATTCATTACTATATTTCAGCTAATAATGGGATGATACTGAAATGTTGTTGTTTGCATTATGTTAATATAAATGATACTAAATTAATTCCTATGTGATTCAGGAAATTTAGGCAGTTGTTTGTATATACGACCTCCTACAAATTTACGCGATTTCTAAAATAGCAATGATATTGCGTGAAACATACCATAACGACTGATAACATTGTTTAAAAAGAAAATAATTTATTTTAAGATAAAATAGAGGTGCTTATTCTATTGTAGAAAGCGGAACATATTTGAAAAAACTCCATAATACGTTAAACGACCACCCATCTCAATTGTTTCTTATTCTAATTTCAAAGGTCGTAGATCAAAAATACATTATTTTTTATTGGTGCTGGTGATATTACGAAACAGCAGGTGTGGATGAAATATAATGTTTATGTCCAGTAGTTCTTTTCGACGAGTTTTTTTCATTCGTTGTGTAATTCACTAAAAGGGGTAGGTTCTATCTTACATTCTCACAATACACTTAAACAAGGTGTGAGGACTCTGTTGAATTAGTATAAAGCTTAATATATTAAGATAAGTTTAATTTATAGTTATAGATAATTACTTCACATTTTTCCATTACATTTTAATATGATCTTTGCGACATGATCAAATATGTCTGTATTCCTAGAGAGCTTCTTCTTGAATTTTAACTTTACCATTACATGCTCAAATATAAAAATAAAACATTATTATCTCCCCGGCCGCTATTTAGATGTGATTCTCCATCTGTTGGCGTGCTGATTTGGAGAGGAAGGATTGGGGATCTGTACGCGATAGCGTAATCACCGTAACGTTTCGTTTGTTACCCAATTTTCCTAATTTTTGTACCTGAAAGCATGTATCCTCTATACGAGTGGTTCACATACGGGGGGGGGGTTCCAAGGGGTGTTCAAGAGGCTTTTGGTGGTAAGCAAAAAGAAAACAATAATGGCGGGTACAAAGTAAAAAAAAAAATAACAAAGGAATTAAAAAATATCCAAAAGAATTTTGAAAAAAGGGGTAGAGGTGTTTTATTAATGTCAGTTGTAATATTGACCTCCCTGTTAATAAAATCTTCGATGATAAAAGGGGTTGAATCCAATGAGGTATTGACTTACCCGCCTCCCACCCGCGTCACACAACAAAGGCGTGGGATAACATTCCCTCCAAGGCCCGGCCTTCCCTTCTCTCGCCCCGACTTGCCTCCTCTCTAGATTAGTGCACTCCTTCCTAGCGGCTCTCTCTTTCACAATGTTTTAAATCTGATTACTGGTGCATGATGAGCTATGCATAAGAACATAGAATGAATTTATTCGTGTTGTGTTTAAGATTTGTAGGGGTACTTGTATTGAGACGTGTGCTTGTTAATACTACATTCATACATCAATTACTCTACCAACCACCATTATTCATGGGATTTACTAAGTGGATCAGTGACTAAAAATAGGATCTGTTGGAGTACAGAAGAAAAACTGAAGTATCTTTATAATCAAATGAAACTGACTGGATCAATAGTATAACACAAGAAACAGTACCAGACCGGCTACTGCTGGCGATGAGTTATAATGTTTGACGCGATTCTCTAGCGCATAAACAAGGTTTGATGTCTGCAAGAAGAAGGGGTGTTAACTTCCGAGAGAGAAGTTCTCTATAAAACAGATCTGATTTTAACTTGAATCTCTGCGATTTGTTTGAAATCTTACCGAAGAGAAGGTGTTTTATGGAATAATTTCTGATTATATCGCAGCATATCGTACCCTTTATTTGAAAAACCTTCCAATGAGACGTTATCGTATAAAATCACTTTGATAATTCAACTTATTGATCCCGTATTGGAAAATCTTTCAGAGAAAAGGTGTCACGAGAAAGAATCTCTGATTTCAGAGCAACGTACCGTACATTTCTAAAACTTTTGATACTATGTTGTATAAAAATTTAAATAATATATATTCTCAAAAAATACCAGTACCTTGGTTTTTTATGTTGAAAAGAAGGGGAAATATTACACCTGAGAAAATGAGTAAGCAAATTGCAATGTTTTTGTTCTTTAAAGGAATAATAAACAAGTAAGGAAGCTACATTAATTACGGGTAATTTAATACGAGATAAGAAGAGTATCCGAAGCCCTTCTGTATCATATGAGAAAGTATTAAACAATGTTTAAATAATATGGGTTAGTTTTAGTTTTCACTCTACATTTGCATATCAAACGTTCCAAGAACAAATATAAAGATGGCCCGCTGGTTGGATAGTTGAAAATTCAGAATTCTATAAATGAGAAAGTATATTTTGAATTTGCCAAAATTGATTTTGTCTAAGCATTTGAGGCTCTCGACTACATTACCTAATCTATTGCGAGACGAGGTACAAGCCACATTATAGAAGAAAATTTAATTTCACCATATACTATCAGATGCATTCTTGAAGAGGAAAATGTTAATGAAAATGAATTTAATTCCTTTGTCTAATAACGAGTTTAATTTCCTTTATTATGTGTCTCGAATAATTCAGGATATGTTAAACGATGTTGAAAGCACAGTCATATATCATGTCAAAAGTTGTGAATTTTTTTCTGTCCAAGTCTGTGAAAGTACTGACGTTGAGCAATATTCTGTACCACTGGTAATCACTAATTACTTGAAAGGCCTAGAATTCAAAGAAAATATGCATATTTTTCGTCAATTGAAGGGTAGTACGACTGGTATAGACGTAATTGAAGCAATTGATCATTACTTCGTTGAAAAAGGGATTCAATGGGCTATATAAATTGGACTCAACATAGGTGAAGGAACTTTCAATGAAAGCTGTTACTCAGGACTTTGAGCAAGCGTGGCAGAAATAATCTCTAACAATAAAAATGATTTACTGCTGTATTCTAAAACGCAGTCTAGCATAAAAATCTTAGCTTCCAGATTTGCGAAGCGTTGGTGATGAAGTGATCACAATTGTCGACTTTATCAAGGCAAATTACACAATCCAGGTTTCTTAAATTGCTATGCAATGATATTAGCAGCCTTCACAACACTTTGTATTTGCATAACAAGTTAGTGGTTGTCCGAGGTAAAGTCTTGATGCAGCTGTTCCAATTTTGATACGGGCAAAACCTTTTTTTGTTTTGTTTTTTGGAAGAGTCTCTTTTTAAATACCTTGATTTTAGGACTCTTAAATTTTAATGACTGTAAATCCTTGCATACTTAAGTGATATTTTCATCCCTATTAATGAACTAAATCTTTAGTTGAAACCAGTAACATTTTTCAAGTTCTCGACAAAATTATATCCATGTAAAAGATGTGAATTTGGATCAAAGAACATTAAAACAAAATGATAATTTAAGGTGATTAAAACATGTTTCTATTTCTTGTTCCAAGTCACGCTAAATTTAACAGATGGCTATGAGATAAATGAGCATGAGGATCAATTTAAATCATCTTTTGAATAATAATTTTAGAGTTGGTTATGGGTGATCAGTGGGTAACAAATCCTTTTAAAGAAGAATATTTTTAGCCCGATTCCTGGGGGGAAAAAACCCCTTTCGAGTTAATATAGGGTCTACTCTGAAGAACCTCTTCAACGGCGGAATGGTGAAAACAGTCAGTTAAGTGCTAGTGCTTGTGATCAATACAATGAACTTTCTAAAAGCATCATAATGTTTTATGTATTTTTTGCCATTTACTAGCAAGTAGCTTGTTGAACTGGCGTTTTTGTCATGTACTTACATAAACACGAATTGAGAAGCAAATTAAGTGCAGTTCTGATTTGAGATTATGTTTATATTTATTTAAGTGTAATATTTCAAAATTTTGTAATTCAGTACAGTCTGAAATATCCCTTTTTCAATTTTTAATTATTTAAATAAAACTTATGTTGAAAATATCTATTTTAGGAGAGGTCTTTGGAATCAATAATGGTTGAAACAGGTTGTGTGTGGGGTGGGGGCTGCCAGGAGAGTTCTTGATATGCTGAAAGGAACCGAAATTGTTAGAAATTCTTGGACTGAAGAAAGATTTGAAACCTTTGCTCTATGCTATGCAATATTCATTATTCTACATAGTCCCCATCCTTTTACACACACTTGCGTCACCGCGTAATTAGTCAGGAAAGGAGAGAATTAAAGTTGATGATGTCGATAAAAGGCTTTAATTCCAGTTTTCGACTCGTTGACATGAGAAAATTGATGTTTTTATGGGGATCTTTCATCTTAGGGAAGAGATGAAAGCTGCCAGATGCAAGTCCGGTGCTTTGACTCTTCGCTACTTCTATTTCATTTCTAAGTGGTTCGCCATCCTCCTTTTTCAGTTCTCAGCACGCTAACCACAACTGCGAATAAAGAAAACAAAGTCATTACGTAAAATATCCTGATTACTTTCATTTCTGAGCTGAATTTTAAAAATCAGTAACATATAAAAAAAGTTAAATCCATAGAGGTAATATTTTTCAATCAAGCATTGTACTTAGCCATTTTCTATCTATAACGTAAAAACATATGTAGATGTTTGATAATAAAAAGTCGCGTAGTATAGATCTTTCGATTCTTCGTTACATAATTTTGGAAAATATTAGACTGTATTTTCGTTAAAAGTTGGTATATTTGATTAGCATTTTCTGCTTTTGTATTATTGTTTTGTTACAGTACAGTATTTATTCCATTATTATACGGTATTATTTTTATTTTTATAGATTAAAAATATTCATATAATTATATTTAAATTGTTTCTTTGTTTGATTTGATTTTAATATTTGTTCTTTAATTGTCCTTGTCATTTCTACTTTAATTTTATTTTAAAAATTCCTTCTTTAAAAGTTCCTGTTATTCAATTTTTTATTTGCTTGCAATACTTCTTCTTTAGTTGTTCTGTTTATTCAACATATTATTTTTCTTTTTAAAGTGTATCTATGAGTATTTTTAGACTTAAATCAAAATTGTAGGCATCACGCTATACTTCTTTATAATAAATTTAAAAAAATACTTTAAAAAAAAGTACCGAATTCAATGATAACAGTTATTTAGGACTATTATGTAAATGCAAATAGTTCCTGAAATTATCACTAGAAAATTTCCAGCTTTCCTATTCCAGTAATATATTTGTACTAATTCGTATATGATACAGTATAAACTAGAAGATTTATTTTTTTAAAATTTTAAGCTGTGAATAATTATTACGTTTATAGATAAGTAACTGAAATACCGGTTTTGATGAAGGATTAGCGATCCGAATGTTTTTCAATATTCTTATTAGATTTTCTGATCCTTCGGTACACATTTTTGGAAAATGTCTGTTTGTATTTTCATGAATAAGTTGAATACTTCAGGAGAAAGAGTTGTATAATTTTCTCCCTCTGTTGAATTCAATATCATTCATATGTTTATTTATTAATTGCCCTTATATGTAATTATACATAAATTATTCTCATCAATTCTAGTTTATTTTGATAGTTGTGTTCTTTCTATCTTAGGTGTTGAACTATTTTCGTGGCTGTCCTAAGTTATTTGGATTTAAATTTTCTGTGTAAAAATATTCAATGAAACATATCATTTGAAGCTTTAGTCTCAAAGGATTACAGTATTGAATACGTGATTTAAAATAAGTATTTCCATTGTAACAAAATTATCATAAGGGATATAAAAAATGAAAGAGCCTGAAACAACACGATTTCACAATATATTGCTTTTGAAACTTTTTAAAGACAAAAGATAAATATTGTAAGGAGACGCACTCAAGGGAATCTTGTTATAGTTCTTCGCAAATATCTGCATATTTAATGTTTCCTATAGATTTCCGATCTTAAATTTCTCCACATAAAATTCTATGGATCTTTTGAATTCCTTCGAAAAATTTAAGTCCATTATTACGGGAAATCTCAAAATCCCAAAAGAGAAATACATTGATCGGTATCTGCCTCGAAATCCTATACTGAAGTAAAATTTTTGTTCTATAAATCTTATGAGTAATATTTGTATGAGCTGCATTGCTTAGTCTTTGTGTACAAAGGGAAATTGTTAAGTTATCGCAAAGTAATCCAAGAGCACACCACTGAAAGATGAAATTGGTGAAGTTTTTCTAAATCGATATGAATTCATGACATGCTGGAGGGGATTTACTGGAAATATCTCCCCTAGAACGGAAAGGAGATAGAAAACGATCATTAGAAAAATCTCCTTGCGGACTCGTTTTAAGTGTCCCTGAAATAGGAAAGCTATTCTTTACCAAAAGGCTTCACAAGCAAAAAAATCCTGGAAGCAAAAAAAGGAAGAGATTATAGCCTTATACATTTCAAGTGAACGGAGTGTAAGTTTCTTTCTGGTGAAATACATTTCTAATAAGATATCCTATGGATTATTTTACTTTTGTTTCCGAAGGAGAAAGTTTGATTTTTGTTTCATTTCTCTTTGTGCGTTACTTGAGTGGAAAGTTCAACACACAGCCAGACGATCAGAGGAAAGAATTTAACATTCTTCACTAAAAGAAATGAAATGAAATTTTTTTTTTCGATTGAGTGCCTGGTTTCTACTCAAGTGGAGATTGAATATCTCAAAGAAATGTTGCCATATGTAGCGTAAATACTTCTATTATATTGGATAAGTTGAGCGAATATGTTCGAAAAAGTTTTGAATTCATTAATTTCATTGCATTTTAAGGATTATTTAAAAATCATATAAAATACATTAGTTCAAACTGTATTGAAAAGGAAGTAAATTAATACAATAAAACTCAGCAAGAAATATTTTTTTTTACCAAAAAAAAAAAAAAAAAAAAAAACTTGTTAATTATCAAAATTATTTTTATTTATTTCACGTAAACTGAAATTACAGAGGTTACTTTAAAGAAAATTACGGTTGCCGAAGAAAATTTTTATTTTGCATATAAATCATTATACAACTAAAACATTTAAGTAATTGTATTTCACAAATAATATTTATTAAATATTTATAAGTAAATATAACATTATTTAAAACACACACACATAAGTCATTTTGGAACTGATAAATGAATAGATGAAATAATGTTTCAATTGAGTCAAGAAGTTGTTGTTTTTATTTGGAAACAAGAAAAATCTTTCAAATCTTTCGAACATCCTTACATGTAGAGACATATTTGGCATATTCATTTTCAGGAATAATTTGCTAAGTCGAAATAATCTTTTTTTCCTTTTAAGTTAAATAGTATCTTATGAGATATTACACGAAAATGTAGCTAAATATGTTAAATATCTAATTAATGGTAAAATGTGAAACAAAATAACTATCTAGTAATTATAAGTGATATTATCGATTAACCTGGTGTTTGAAAAGATTCTGGAAGATTTTTAATTTACCTTCAGTGATTTAGTCATTTGGAATTATGAATTCATTACTCATATCTAGAACCGTAAATATTGTTTGGAGTTGAACAATTCCAAAAAATATTAGATAGTAATAAGTAGTTTGAAGAAACTGACATTTATTATATTTTAAATTTTGTCAGGAATTGTAAGAAAAAAGAGAATAAGACACACTTAGCTTTTAGTAAATTCGAATAATAAAATTCACGTTTTAAACATATGTAAAAATTTCTAAGAATTAACATTATTGAGACAGTTACATAGCATAAACTTTAAATTCTTTACTGCAACTTCTTTAGTTCTATTGAACAATTTCTGACGTTAAAGGAAGAAGCCTTATAAATCGCTTAACAAATCTGCCATTGTAGCTGACATGAAGAATAGACTAACAACTTTAATAATAGATGGCTTTCACTGAAAAGTCTGCCTTAGCCTGAATAGTACAGTCACGCAGGTCGAGACAAGATGACCGTCAAGACGAGAGTTTAGCTTGGAAATGAATAGCCCACCAACTGTTAAAACAAAGAGAATCTTCACGTCTGATTTGAAGATAAGAGCACATTTGAAAACTTTGAAAGACTTCGGAATTAGTCTCAAGATTTTGATCACTACACTATTTGTTAAATCCGGTTAGAAAAGAGATTTCTTGAGAATAAACGGGATTATAATATCTAATTAACAATGGTGGTAGGTTTAAAGACTAATATTTCCCATTACTTTTTTGATGGATAATATTTTCACTGCTTTATACATATATATATATATATATATATATATACTGAAAATTTATGAAAGAATAATTTAAAATATTTAAAAAGACAAAAATCCAGAAAGAAATGCAACAATGAAAGAAAAATAAATGAAAATATGGAACCCAGCGAGTCAAAAAGCAATATCGGGCTGAGGTTTGATTAAGCGGGGTTAAACTAGTTTAATGGTACTAGCCTTCCCCCTTTGCGACTTGGTAGGCTGAATTGGGAAATCCAAATTGCAAAAGAGTTCAATGATTACAAAATGCAAAAAATTTCAACGATAAAATTTACAAAAATAAAATCTATAATTCTAAAAATTATCAACAAATCAAAATATAAAAATTACTTACAAAATTCAAAGAAATGAAGATTCAAATATGTGAGTAGTAAGACGGAATTTTCTTTAAGCTTCAAGATGTATGTCACATACTCAAAATGAAGAAAATATAACACATCATCACCATATAAATTGAAAAAAGATTTAAATCATTGTTTGATTGGTAATAAAATGTAAAAGGATGCAAACAATTGGTTGGTAATAAGTTGTATGGTAAAGGAGTATAATGGTCCAGAGAGTGAGTAAAAATGTAAGCTGTGTAAATGTAAATTATATATATATATATATATATATATATATATATATATATATATAAGTGAATTTATTTTAGCTTTGTCTTTAAATAATAAATACAACTACATATTTTTTGTATTTCTTACTTGTTTATTTCGCTCTTATGATTCCTCAAAATTACGGCAAAATTATTTTTAATTTAGTTTCTTTTTTAACATGTTCTTGGCCAAACAATTATGATATTGCAGAAAATTACCATCACTGTGTATTTTCTTCATTACTCTTCCGATTCCATACAAAATATTTGAATTGCATTAAACCTGCGAAAAAGATGAATGTGTTCTATGTGAATTTCTTTTCTTCTGTATTACATAACCGAAAGCACTGTGTTTCTATTTACATTTATGTATTTTTGGCTTGGAAAACTTGGTACAGATTGAACGAAAATTTATATCCAGGGATATAAATTTTCTAAATAAAACCACTGAGTAAAATTTAAATAAAAATGCTCTCCAAAATAAAGTCAAGCATTATAACTATTTTAATGAAAGTGGCATTCCAAAGAATGCAAAAATTTAAAAACAAACTAAATAAAAATAAAACCAAATAACAATTTTATGATACATCACATATTTCATTTATTTAAATTCTTCAGGAAAAATAATTGCCTACAACTAATAGTATAGGATATAATTATTAAATATCAACATAATATATATGGTACTACCTACAAACCAATTCATTCTTTTGTCTGTGATAATAAAATGATCAGCGTTTACTTATAATTTTCCAATAAAATTAGGAATTTTCTACAATGTTTTAGAACAAATGATATCAGATTTGTTTCTACAATATAAAATTCCACACAGTAGTATGAAAAAACAAAAAAAAAATGTATGGGGATATGGAGCTTAATATACTATACATCACATGAAATGATTTACGGTTATAATAAAGTTTACGGCAGAAATTTTAGCTAGCACAATTTATGTTTAAGCTGTGTTCATTCGACCACAAAATTTTATATAAAAGAATCTAATGCGATGATATATGAAAGATACGTGTCAAGAACCCATAAAAAGGCATTTCGGAGTCTTAACATGATTCGCTAGAAAAAGTTCACAAATTATGAAACGGATATCAGGTATACAAATATTACCCGAATATAATAAAAAGGAAGGAAATGATTGCAAGCTCAACAGCATCAATTTTATTCAAGTTACTTAACGTAGTAGGTTTTGGTGTTTTTTTTTATTGTTAGCTTGATTTTTCATTAAAATAGAAATGCTACGAAATAACTAATATATTTCTTTATTTTCAACTGAAGTATTTGAATTATATGTAGCTTTGTAGCATATTCTTGTAGATTTCTATTGTTAAAATAATTATAAAATAATATTTGAAAAGTGTTTTGCAGAATAATAAATTAGTTGGGAAGTGGTGACAGTAGAAATGAATCCGAATATGATTTTAAAACGTTAAATAAATACTAAATTAGAATTACATTTAAGCACAGAAAAATTATTTATATCATACATCTTAATAAACTTTTCATTATTATCTAATAATACTATCACATGCTTTACAATTTTTTCTCTCAAGTGTAAATATAAGTCAATGGTTAATGAAATATCTTGTAGATCAGTATGTAATTCTCAATTATATTTAATTATATCTTTTGTAAGATTGACTGATATTTATATTCAACACTCCACAATGTGGATTCAATGTAGTACTTTAATATTCAAAAATATATTCCAATTATTTATTAAGACGGATTAGTTATACTTCAAATTTGAAGAAATAATCGCAAAATTGTTTTACAAATCCTTTTCCCGCATGTACATTTTTACAAACATTTATGTCAAATTAGATTTAGATAAAATAAGAAGTAATCATGCCTCACTAATAGAGATTTATATGTTGGAGCTGAATGAATTGAACACACAACAGATATCTGAATAACATGATTTATTAACAGAAGCTACATATGGTTGAGAACTCTCTAAGACTGAAAATTCATGGGTTTATACATTACATGACAATATCTCAGAACACTGCACTGAAAACGTAAAGAATATTCTATAAAGTCTTAGAAACTATAACAGAAAACAATTAAGAAAGCTTTAAAGGGACTTTTAATGGTGTCAGAGTTAGGCTTTGAACTTGCGAACTGCTGTCCTCGGAGACAAGCAATTTACCTCTTCGCCATCGGAGCTTGCAAGCTCCTTAGCATTGATCTCCCATGTAAAAACATACTCCCACTGTTTAGGAATTCTGCAGTAAGCTCTCATCCAAGAGCGTGTCATGGGTTCTGATTAGACTCGACTTGATCGGGACTTTCTTCGGCAGATGGATGCACTTCCTCTAGGATTCAGGTCATCAGAAGCAGTATAATCATCTGGAAACTGGATCTGTGCATCGGAATCATAGTAGGACATTATTTGAAAAACATGTACAGGAAAGCACTTACTTCCTACCCTATTATAGAACTGTTTGATGGGAAGACTTCCACGTCACTATTTACAGATACTAGTGGTTAAAGAATCGGTGAAGTTCTACAATTACAAGGTGGACAAAAGTGATTACATATGCCTTACGGACACTTTGAAAAGCAGAGAAAAACTATTCCACAACTGAAAAGGAATGTCTTGCTGCAGTACACAAATTCCGGCCGTATCTTTCCGGGACGCAATGTAATATTATGACAGACCAACATTCTCTGTGCTGGTTAATTAGCTATAACATATTTTCGAGAAGATAAGCATGATATGTTTTGCGTCTTAAAAATTATGACATGACTATTTTATATAAAAGTGGTAAGAAGCATAAAGACGCTGACAACTTTTCTCGAAATACGTTGGAAGACTCCTTCGAAGAAATGAACATCCTCTCGGGCCTAGTGGTAGAACAGAGAAAGGATAAAGAACTCGAAAAAATTCTATCTTCAACAGAGAAATTGAAATCAATAAGAATAAATTATGAATCTCGAATTATAAGGTTATTATCTCCACACTAATGGGCTAACAGTTCGTTTAATAAGACATTTGGGAACATGCTGTCGATGTACGTCGAAGACGAGCAGAAATATTGGGATGAAATATTGCCCTTCGTTATAATTTCATACATCACCGAGAATCAGAATACTACCGGGTTCACCCTATTTAATCTTATGCAGGAGCATGAAGATAAGATAACACTCGACTCTATGTTCTCAGTTCACACTGAAGAAACAAAAGTGTTACCTGCTAGTTTACTATCAAGAGTTGAAGAATCTAAACATCTAGAGATATTACGATTCTAGGAAGCACAATAAAATGACCGAAGGTGGTATGTTTCCAAACTCCTAATAATTTTCAATAAACACCGAGTAGTTAATATGTTTCTCTCTGGTTATCTCGTATGAATTTTCATACCTGTGCGAAAAGTAGATCCGTCGGAGAAGTTAAGTAAAAGATACTTTGGCCTTTATCAAGTCTGTCTGACATAACATAACATATCAAGTTCAAGACTTTGATTCCAGTTCGCAACGCCTATGGACAATATATGTGGTGCATGTTTTTAGAAGGAAGCTCTATTATGATCCCGATGCCCATATCCAGTTTCCAGTTGATTCAACTGCTTCTGAAAAGCTGTCTTAGAGGAAGTGCATCCAACTGCGGAAGAAAGTAGCCATCAAGTCGAGTCTAATCAGACATGACACTCTCTTAGATGAGAGTTTACTGCGGAATTCCTAAACAGCGGGACTATGTTTTTCAAGGAGAGAGTAATGTTAAGGTGCTTTCAAGCACCCATGGCGCAGAGGTAAATTACTTGTCTACGGGGACAGGAGTTCCCCTGTTCAAAGCCTAATGTGACAGTATTAAAACTCCCTTTAAAGTCATATTAATTGTATTCTGTTATAGTTTCTGAAACCTTCTAGAATATTTTTTACGTCCCCAGTGCAGTGTTCAGAGATATTCTCATGTAATATATATCCACGTGCTTTCAATCTGAGAGAGTTTTCGCCAATTGTAGCTTAAGTTAATAGATCACGTTTTTCAATTATATCTCTATTGTGTGTTCAATTCAACCTGCTCTAATATTTATGTGACAATATTAATACTACTAAAGTATTTCTTTAAGTATTGAAATTTTAACACATGTTTTACTTCATTTGTGGTACAAAAAGAAAACTTTAAATAAATGAATTTTGATTTTATTAATATTTCATGAGAAGAGAGGGATGTGTAAGGAATATCGCTACTGGTCCGAAGCAAAGAGAATGTGGTTACAGAAATTATATATATATATATATATATATATATAACTTTCAACGAATAATGGGTCATTACTCTGTAACATCAAAGTACAACATTTTTGCCTTAAATAGAGCTAACTTTTAATGCAAAATGAAATCTCTGTAAGCAGTATGAAGAAATAGATAATTTTACTTTACCGATTCCATCACTTTTTTAAAATTATCATTTGATAAAATGTCAAACTACATTTTTTTGTTGCGACAAAGCTTTGATGAAAAAATATTCGGTGATTATCGATACGCCTTTTAGAAAATATGCATTATTAGCAAGTTTGACTTTTCTTTTATTCATTTATGGAACGTGACAATCTTAATAGGTTTCCCTTTCTAACTACAAAACGCAATCATTAAATCGCTTTTTTCAATTATCTTTACAGATAACTAAGAATAAAAAAGTTAAATTAAATTCAAACTACCAGAACTTTCTTTAAACAATTAAATAAACCGAATTTCTGCATAAAAAGTTGTTTTCTTTTTTTTATTTTATCGAAATGTATGTTATCCGATATTTTGAATCTTATTTATAGAAACGATGACATTGTTTGATGAATCGAATGTATTAAATGATTTAAACCAAACGTTATCTTTATTAAATTTATAATTAAAAAGGAATGATTCTTTTACACTTATTATTAATTTATAATTTTGAACCTTAAAATTAGTATAAACTGCAGGTTGTTCACTGCATAGGATTTTAAATATATAAGAAATAGGAGAGAAACATTTAATAAAGTGGAAAATGATTTATTTCATAAATAAACAAAATAAGTTATTCATTATCCTTCAAAATTAATAATAAAGAAAACTAACAGGTATATATGAATTATTTAGAGGTAATGAATTATATTCGGTATAACAAGTAATTAAATGAAGCTAAGATTATGAATGTAAAATCAGAATAAAAGTTATTCATTTTTATCATTATAATTTATGGATAATTTAATATGTTTATTGTTTTAAATCAGAGAGCTTATAAAAGAAAAATTTTGGAAAATATATAATAAAAGGAAATATAGTATATTATTGTACATTAATTAAACATATCTATTGAGAAATATCTATTGAGAAATTTTACAAATCTAAAATGAGGAATATCAATGATTTTATATAGAAAATAATTAGTACAAAATTAAAATCGTAATATTGTTTGTAAACCTCTTTATTGTCTACATGTAATGCAATTCCTAAAACAAAACATTTTACTTTGAAGAAACAATATTTTCCTTTACACCAAGAGGAAAATAATTATCTTCATTGATTTCAAGATTCCTCAACTCATTAGCCACTATCTACCTTTCATTTTATCTAACTATCTCAGCAATTAAGATGCATTGAAACTAAACAACGATAAACTTTATCAGCGATACTTTGTTTACGTCACACAGTATAATCCGTTTTCTCCTGAGAAAGTAGGTTGGTTCATGTAAGCTTAGCTCTATTCGTTAAATTAATGTTACCGCATGCATTCATGATTCATGGAGTAGAAGAGACTGCTTCAAGAGATTGGTTTCTGCTCAACTTTCAAGTATATAAATAAGCTGTTAACGCTTTGTGCATTTCCTATACACTGCTAAGATCTCTAGTGTAACGATAATATCTTACGAAGTTTAATTGGTGTTCTTTTAAATTAGATTACGGCCTTATGTTCTTTTGAAGGGAAGAATAACTGAAGTTTGAAATTATCGATTGCTTAGTTTATTCGTTGTATCGAATTTTGTTGAATTTCTTTAAGATATTCGATCGGCGACAAATATTTCACAAATTTTAGTCTAATTCGTTTTATTGTGTTTCTATATTATTGACTGCCGGTAACCGATTTCTTAATTGAGAAAATTGATAAGATGAACAGAAGAACATCTAAGCTGGTATCTCGCTCTCCTTACATCTATATCATGTTTTGTGAATGTTATAAATCCCAACTGTTTTACATCACAATAGCCGGTAGAATAGACATGAACACCCAATTTGGGCGGAATGGATCTCTCGAATTTAATATCAAACTACAGTAGCCGTATACACATTTGGAAAATAGTTTGAAACCAATAATATTCGATACTATACTAATAATTACATCGATATGATAACCTATAGTATGAAATCTGGATCAATAACAATGAAGTAAACAATCTTTCAAACATTTAAGATGAAAAAGTCTATCTTTTACTTATAATATAGCGTATTGTTTACATATAAAAGCTATGATTATTATTAATAATGAATGAAAATAAATTGATTGATAATATTTTAATTAGATGAGATTAAATTTAGTATTAAATATATGCATTTATTCAATGGTGAAAATATCTTAAATATCATTCAAATGTCACAAATTTTCTATTGACATAACATTTATGACAATGATTAGATAGGATAGTTTAATATGATAAGGGATTTACTTAGAAATTTTAAGGGCCACAATTACATTGAAATATAAGTAATCCAATTTGTTATGGTTTTCTACAATAATTGTTTTATTATAAATTCATTGGTATTTCTTCCCCCCTTTCCTCCTCTTCAGATCTTTAAGACCTTAAACTAGTCTAAGTAAATAAAGTGAAACTGTACAAATATACAGCTGTATTATTACATATCTTGTATTATATAAATAGTTCAGGTGAAATATTACATTCTTTCTATCCTTCAAATTCTTTTCTGTCAGGGAAATATCAAGAATATATTCTTTTCAATGTTTCGATAAATCACGTTTTCTGATTTGACACAGTTAATATATATGTTAATGACTTTACGATCAGATGCTAGGTGTTTTGCTTTCTTAGATAGTAGAAGAGCATAGATCATTTCTATGTAGCACGCATTCTAAGGAAGTTGAATTTCTTTTAACTTCTAGTTTCAGATGATCATTCTAAACTAAGTTTCCTGAATTTATGAAACAACTACTTATTTTTTACTCAATATTTGTTTTTTTCGTCAAATTTTTGTTGCACTGTGCAAACTGTTTTATATGCAGTTAATAGAATTTAACGTAAAAGTTACTTTTCAAAATGTGGGAAAGTTTTAACTGCTAATTCTAACTGAAGATAGTATTGAATTTCTAGTTTTCTTATTCCTTATTACTTAAATCAGTTAATTTTAATTACTTGCATTGGGTAATCGAGATTCGTAATTTTCTTTAATTTAATTTACATCTCAATTAAGTTTCAAACTTTAATAAATATAATCAAAGTTTGTTAAATAAAATTTTTTGAAATTTATAAAATTTTATTAAATATAAATGATTCAAAGAATAAAAACTTTAAAATAATGAGGATTCAAAACAGTTTCCTTTACCAGAAACGACTTCACTGAAAATATAATTTTTTGATATTATTCAACAAACTTTCACAATGAACTCCCTTAAAAATCGATATTAGATTACATAAATAAGAAACAAAGTAAACTAATCTTAAACAAGATTTTAGTATTCTCCTTCAAAAGTCATTTTAAGTGATTGAAAAATATTCATAAAAGAAATAATAATTTTATAAACATTTATATAAACAGAAAATAAACCTTTTATGTAAACAAATTGAAATTATTTAAAAAGCAAAATGAATTAAAAGATCAATTTTATTAGGAAAATCCGAATTGAAAAGGAAATATCTCTTGTGAAGGAATAAAATTTATATAATTTTATGATATTTCGTTTCTTTATAGGAGTAAGTTTTCAAGTATTTCCTAAAATAAAAGAAACCTTTTTAAGAAAGTATTTTTTAAAATTTGAAATTGCTTGCTAGTGTAAAATATTTGAAATACAGTATAATATAAATCACAAAATAAAATAGAAATTCACCAAAACTTATTTACAAATTGTAAGCAGAAAGCTGTCAAGTGTAAGCTTAAAAATGCTGATGTGATAAAATATTTATGGAAGCTTTTAAGAATTATTATTAAAAAATTCTTATTTATTTACCACTCTTTGTTTTTAAAATAATTCAGTACTTTATTTCTTTTACGTCCATTAACTATTCATAACTCATAATGAATTAAGTACTAACTGAACTCCTAAGAGCTATTGAAGTCTTTTAATTGTACATAATATGAAAATGAATAACAAGAAGTTTAGTATTTAAATTGTTTGTTGTATATTTAATATGTTAAATAATAATTTAGGAACCTGATACAAAATAAGGTGTTCAAAAAATTTCTAGTAATGTAGTTGTTTCGATTGAGCAAAAAACAGGAATGACTGTAACTTTAGTCCTTTTGCTTTGTCGGGAATAAGGTAAAAAATTGCAATACCTATAGTAGCTTTTTTGATTTAATTTTCCTCTCCTCAAGAATTTGTTATTATGGACTCCCCTGGTTCTTGCTCTATATTATCAACTGTAAGTAATTACTTCACTCATGCACAGTGTTGAAACCAATAAATCTCAAGCATTATTAATGAATAACAATTGATTTCATGCTTTTACATACAATATTGCGAAAGTTGAATAACTTTGTGCAAAAATTATTTTATCTTACACGCTAAATAAAATATTATGTTTATGAGAATGTTGCAAAACCGATATTATGCTTAGAAGAATATCACAAAGCAGACACTGATGTTTATGAGAAAATCACACATAAGAAAAAAAATTATAAGATGTTTTAGTATCTACTTAGGTGTAAAATAACAATAAAATAAAAAAAAGTGCTGTCTTAAAAGGCTTCATAAAAATTTGGGACTTGAATCGATTAAATTGTATAAGTTAGTATTTTTAGTGAAATATATTTAATACATTAAATCATATCGTGCTCTGTTTCGCTAACTATAAAAATTTAAGGCATTTATTGTAGACTAAAACGATACATGACAGAAAATGACAAAATTTGATTCTAGTCTCTCAGAGTTTATATGATAAAAATAAGTGCATCACCAAACTACCGAATATGGAATTTTTTGGTCTACTGCCATTCAGTTGGCCATCTATCATCTTAGATGTCTTTTTGATTCATTCTTTTATTTATCAAAGAATGGAGTTTTCAAAAAAAAAAAAAAAAAAAAACACGAGGAAATGCTACTGTAAATAATGTACCGTGTAAAGATTATTTTGGGAAAGTTTTCTCAAACACACACATACACATGAAAGCTTTGTACTTTTACGTGTTTGTGTTTAGATATTTTTCAATAGTCTAAAATACTTTCCCCTTGAAATGGGAGGGACAGAATATGAGTTAAATGTACCTGAAGAAACAACTCGAGAAGAGAACTAGTATCTGGAGAATAATGGATTTCAGATTCATTATTTTACAAAATTCTTAATTTATGGTTTAAAATTGTAGTTCCATATAATATTAAGTGATATTTACGAAACTATTGGAAAAATTCTTAATAATCTTGCAACAAATAATTGAATTTGATTAATTAAATACTATCAGGCAAATGTATTCTTTTTTCAAAATAAATTTGAATACTTTAATTAGAAATCATACACAATTATTTTCAATGTATTGCAAAATATAATTCGTTTATTGAGTAAAATACCTTTCATACGTTTGTTTCTAAAAACTTATTTTTAATTAAAAAAAAAACTCAAAAACTATCATCCTTACCGATATGAATGAACACATAATTATCATAGTTATGAAATAATATATAATAGAAACAAAAATTATTGATTTCATTTGAAAATGAGAATTTTTATCTTAAAATCAATATTAGTTTTATACCGTAAATGAAAATATTGATAAACTTTACAGTAATGAAATTCAACAGTGAATTCGGAACAGAAAACACTAATGAAATGCAAAGAAGTATTACTCCTCCGCAAGTTAAATATTTCAACAATCAATATGATGTCATAAAAGGAGCTTTAGAATCTGCATTTACGAACTATTAGAGATGATAATGAATTATTTCTCTTTTACGATTTTGCCTTATTTAAACCTTTAACGAGCTGAAAAATTGCATAACTATAACGAGCTGAAAAATTGCATAACCATAACGAGCTGAAAAATTGCATAACCATAACGAGCTATAGTTGATTCATTAGGAAGTTTTGTTTACGGAATTCTCTAAACCAGATATCCACACATGCAAAAAATAAAATCATACTCTCCTTTTTTTATACACTCCATATATTTATTAGATATTTTTAAAGGTAAAATACGTTCAAAAACAAAAATTGGGAAACCAGATTAATTTATTTTGATAAAGCATTTGTATATCTACATATAAAATTTTTTTTTGCCATTGCATAAAAATTATAATATTTTTTAATTCCAAATCTTGAGAATAGTCATATACCTTAAGCTATAGAATGAAAAAAATAATAAATTAAACATGTTTGAATAGGAAAAAAATTAAAACTGAGAATGATTATATTAACTACTATAGGCTAACGCATTTTCATCAAATTATTTATTGAAAATCAAATGTATGTTGTGTAAAAGTAAATTTAAGAAATATTAAGCATAAGCATTAAGCAAAATATGAGACAAAAATTGATGTCTTCTATTTAACCTAAAAAAATGAATTCATTTTAAACTATTAACAAATACAGAAGAAAATTGAGTAAATAGTTCCAAAAATTAAAAATAAGTTTTCTACTTTTTTTTCCTATTTCGCCGTTTTTCTAATTAAAAAAATATGCATTAATTTCTCTTTTGATAATAATATGCTTAAAGTTGTTATTTATGTAAATGAGAGAAAAATTTCTTTACCAAGGTAATTTTCCTTTTAAAACATATGATATACAAAGTCATACCGCTTTCTTTTATTCCATTATATTTCTTATTTTAGAAAAAACTTGACATGTAAAAAAGAAATTTAAGAATTTTCGTGAAAATGCAGATTTTTCAGACTGAAATATTTTAATACTAGGATCTAATTTCTAATTGGAATTACAATTTTGAATAGATCTCATTATTTTCCTTTAAAGAGTTTGATTTCGAAGAGAAGACAAAATATTATTCAAAATAATGTCTGAAATTCTTAGTGTAAAAATGTGCTTAAGATTATAACTAAAAATATTGAAAAAATAAAAACAGTGATGCAACATTATTTGCTTCTATGAATATCGCTAATGAAATTATATTATAATTCAAAATGAAGAGAATTTATTGGAACAACAAGTATAAACTAGTGATTTAAATTGCTGTTTACCGGCGACTGAATATAATTCATAACTGATGCGTAACTTTGACATGATATAATAGTACATATGATGAATTTAATCTGATTGAATGGAGATGTTTATACTGGTATAAGCAAAGCTCAATAGACAGATGACAGAGAAATTTCTATAAGCTAAGCTGCAGAAAATTAATTTTCGATGGTAGCTTTTAAAAACAGAGTTGTTAATGAAATTGCCGGTCTAAATAAAATTTTATATCTAGAAGTACATTTACGCCTTTTATGTTACGTTAATTTTAAACATTTGAATTGTGCTGGATAGACTCTTAACGAGGCACAATATCCTTATTTTGGATTTAAGAAACGTGAAAAGAATTTTCGATTATGAATTTGGACTCTTAGATATATTTAGATTATTTCTTTCTCTTTATATTGAATGTTGGTCTTTTTTAATTACAATGATGTACTTCAAGAAATTTAAAACAACCAAAGAAGAAGATAAATATACTATTTAACTTTAAATAAATATCAATAATACTGTAGTTTAAATCTAATTTTTCAATTAATTATTTTTTGCTGTTTGATAACAATTTAGCTTTTGAAATAAAAATGAGAGTTTTTGAGTATGAAATAATGTAAATAAAACATTAACCATTAATTGATTCTTAAATGATGTTTGTATCATATTAATTACAAAGATAGATTATTCGAACATGATTTGAAAATTTAACCTTCTTTTTCAATGAGGATTGTTACCCTTATTGGCAAATTTTTGAGACAATTTGAAAGTTATATGATTCATAATTTGAAAAAAAAAATACTTTGAATTTAAAACAATTCTGTTACTACTTATTACTTTCAGATAAATAGACCAAAACGTTTCATCTGTGTTCCATTCAAACCTTTTAGAAGTTATTTATCCTCATCAATTTTGATTGATAATTCACCACTTGTTTTGCACTGTCATTGGTTTGCTATTTAGTAAAATTTAGGTCGTTCATCATCTGAATTAATACATTGGTATCACTAAACTTACTGAGTGAATAATTTGAGCATCTGAAGATATTAAATACTCTAAGTTTCTGTCCATTATTAAACAATAGAACTTGAAACAAATAGAAACAATTACACACAGCAGAAAAGCAGTTTTCCTTGCTTCAGAAATCTGAAGATGTTCTTATGTTTCAATGTGTAGTTAAATAGTGATATTTTGAACTTATCTCTCTTGAATCTTATTCCACAAAACGTAGAAAGAAAAAATCATTTTTGATGGAAACAGTGATTTACAAATTGTTTGAAGCCTGTATTTTTCATTAAAGATGACGCATCTGAAAACTTTAAATCAATAAATTATCTCAAATGCTAAATCTTACAAATTATGAATTTCGGTAGGCATGTAAAATTTACGGACCATCTTAAGGATTACTTTTAGTGGGGTCGATCTAGGGGGAGGGAGAGAATAGAAGCAATTTATATATTATTTTTTAAATTACAGCTTTTTGCTGTTAGATAAGAAAAAACTGTTAGAATAAAAATGAGAGATTTTGAGTACGCAAAGCTGTAAATAAAATAAAATATTGCTTATGATTTAATTCTTCAGAATGATATTTGTCTCTTATTAACTACAAAAACTACCTAAATACTTTTAAGGAACTTATCGAGAAACTCATCCCTCTTCTTTAGGAGAATGCGAAAAAAGCTCAAAATACAACTATAACAACTTTATTATAACACAAATAAAATAAAAATAGCGAATTAACATTTTTATGAAAAAATAAATCTTAAGTTTGGAGCATAGGATGATTATGAATAAAACTGTAGATATTATATTCAAATTGAATGTACATAACAAATTTAAGTTATTTAATCACATTTTTTGTGAGAATAAAATAATGTGTTGAAATTAATATTGATTATCTTTATAGCCTTTTGATTAAATACACATAAAGAATATGTACTAGTAAGATTTACAATAATATAATGAGATTTATATGGCTGAGATTACTAAATTTGTGTGTTATTTACAAGATCACTCTATAACTTTGAATTCGTCTACTTTGTAGTAAATTTTATACTGGTGAGATTAAATTTCATCTCTAGAAATTAAATGTATGATAACTATTTGTTAATTGTTTATCAATGAAAATCACATGGTGTGTTAAAAATTCATGCACACATGTAATTAACCGTCACATTTTTAAGTCTGACTATATTAAAGGGATAATCCAAAATTAATCATTAAAAATGTAGATAAAATCGATAATAATAATGATGTCATCTAATTTGGTAGAAGCTAATACTCAAAAAGTAAAATATGCATAAAACATGCTCATGTGGTGTACGTAGGAGATTTTGAGTAGGAAATGAGATTGTGTTAATTAGCAGAAAGTAAAAGAAAATGAAATTGAAATTCATCATTATTTCAATTCTATTGAAACAGACAAATATAAAAAAAGTTAAATAATTCAAAATAAATGCAAGAGCTTATGCCATTTTATATCTCTATTAGTTACTTTATTTTGCTTTTACGTAAGATATTGTAGCCATTAGTTGAACGCCGAAACCTTAAATAAATGTTACAAAAACATCCATATCCCACCAAACAAGACATTTCGGCTGTTTTGCCACTTAAAAAAGCATAATAATCCATAAATCTCTTTTCTTGCATACTTCAAGACACCTCCAGGCTTATCATGAAACTCGTAAAAATACACCAAAAAGCAAAAAACTCAATTTTTCGAGGACATGGATCCTCTCTTAAGCTTTTACGGACTTCTTTACAAGATGCGAGGAACAGTGACATAGATTTCTGAAGGTACTGGATGAATATTTATAGTATATCAGAAAAAACCCCATCTAAATATATCTAGTAAAAACTTAGAGCTTGAATTCAGTTTGAAGAAATAGTTTTAATATTCCATTAAATAGTCGAATCATCCCTTAAATCCGAGATGAAGGAGAATAAAATGATATTTTCAACGATAAAAATGGAAAGGTACAAAGCTTAAGAAAAATTGATATATAAATATATATATATATATATATATATATATATTCCATTCTTTTTTTTGAAACTATCTAAAACGGCGTTGCGACTTGAAATAGAAAAGTTTATTACAATCCATAAATCTCGTATAAAATTAATAGAGATAAACCATTTTAGATTTTATAATAATCACAAATAATAATAGACATAATAATTTCCTAAATGTAAAATTTGCTTTGTAAAATTAACAGTTTAATAAAATTTATAAGGTAGAAATTTCAGTTAAATTTTTAGTTTTTTTTTATACTCCAATAATATTTTATAAATAGTTCTTGAAGTACTAATATTTTCAATGACTGAAATTTAATTGAAATATGTAAAATTTTTGCATGATATTTTATTAATCTCAATATCAGTTTGAGAAAACGTTAGCTTAATTTTAATTAATTTAAATGTGTGTTAATGATATTAAGATTAAGATAATGATATTAAGATTAAGATAATGATATTAAGATTAATTTTTTTTTTAACTTTGTAATAATATTTATAATAGATTCATTTTATCTACTGTATAAGTAAAATAAATATATGCTCAAAATTTAACAGAAGCTTACATTTATGCAAATATATGATGTTCCAGATGTTTACTTCATTGTAATTATTTAAAATCAGAATGCGCTTCTCAACTTTTTTGTAGATTACTTTCAAAAGAATCCTTCTACAAAAATAAATTACCGGATGAATGTTTGGGAATATTAGATCTCTTAATGTTGATAATGTTCTTAAAATTATCTTTACATTTAATTTCTGAATTAAGTAAGAATAACAATTTTTGAATGAATTAAACATATTTTTTTGTATTCTAAATCAGAAAAAGATTCATGTAAGTATACAGCCAAAAACTTTGTAATGATTATCTAAATTTGATAAAATCACTCTAATATAGTTTTTATAGGTATTGGAATACGTGAAGATACATAAAAGTCTAAATTATTCCTAAAATTAATCGAGATAGAAATTTAATTTTTATTTGTTATTTTTAAGTCATCTCTACATAGTCACCATCCAGAGTTATACATTTATTTCAGCGTTTCTTCACCTTTCGTAGGCCATCATTGTAGAACTCAGCAAATTGTGCTGAAAATTAGTGTACCCATCTCTTGAATTACGTCATTTGTGTTGTAAAATCTCCGACCCCCTCAAAGAGATTTTGAGTTCTGGCAGTAAGAAAAAGTTGCTTGGTGAGAAATCAAGAGAATACATTTTTAAATCACGTTACAATGATTCATCAACTGTACCTCGAGAGGAGTAAATGGACGAATTATCGGTAAAAAGACGTGCCGCTTTAAGCGATCATATAGTGCTGTTTTTTGATCAGAACGTACCGCAACTTGTTCAGCAATGAGCTGTTATAGACACCAGTTATATTCCGATATTTCTCCAGGTACTCAGCTAAGATGAATCCCCGATATTCTCCCCCTTCTCCCTTGCAGATATTTGCATCATCTTCTGTGGGAGGGGAAAGGTGAGTCACTATGATTCCACTGCTTGCTCATCTGTTTGTTCTCTGAATCATATTTTTAGGTTCAAGATTCATTCATGGTTACTAGGCAACCCCAAAAAAATCTTTGTTTTATTTAAAAAAAACCATTATCTCTCATGACAGGTTGTGCTGTGTTTGTTTCTGAAAAGGAGTCAGTAATTGTAGAGCCTAGCCTATGGACATCTTTGATGCATGCAATTCTATACGAATAATTTTCCATATTCTGCTGTAACCAATATAAGTCTCTTTCATGATAATTTGGTAGGTTGCTCTTCGGTCTAATAAAATAAATCCACATTCTTTGCTGTGGCATCATCATCCGTGAGTGAAGGTCTTCCGGTTCTTAGATCATCTATGAGAGACATGAGATAACTCTGAAAATTTCTTTTCCTCCGCAAAACAGTGTTATTTCACTATGACTATCATTTCCATAAACAAACATCTTCTTTTCATATATTTTCTCAGCACCTTAACCTTTCAAATGAAGGAATTTTATACTACTGTGAGCTTTTATCTTCTACATACTGAGAGTTATTGTAATATACGGAATCAAATAAATCAACATAAATAGCTGTAATTTACAAAATTGTATAAATAAGGATCAAATTATAAGCAAAATAAATATTATTGAGATATCTCGGATATTTCATAGTAATAATTAAAGCCTTTGGATACCCTCCGGTAGTGTCCGGTAAGTATAACAAATAGAAGAAATAAAAATAACTTTTTCTAACTGCAACTGTTATTCTATATAAATTACATAATTAAATAAAAAATTTCGAAGTGTTGTAAATGGTTTTCCTACTTTTATATGTATTGTGGTGTGGAATAAACTTAAATAACGTAAGCCATCGTGTTATAAAATATTAAAATTAAAATTTTTTCAAGAAAAAATACTAAATTTTTTTGGCATAACATGTAGAATTCAATTTCTATTAATTAATTTTTCAAACGAGGCAATGAAAAATAATTTTTTGTCTGAATTGTATTTTATTATAAATTTGCTTGTATAAATAAATCAAGATCATAGAACAAAAGCTCATAGAACAAAATTTTCTATCCTTGTCTTTAGTCTTTTGTCAGAGAAAGACATAGGCAAATATTTATCTTCATGAGTAATCGTAGGTGAATATTTATTTATACCCATTTCCATTTCCCAAAATTTAGCTAAGGATATAAAAGACATATCTACGAACAGTATAATGATGTTCTAAACATCTTTTCACTATCAAAATGGAATACAATCTTCGGTTATCTGTAAAAGAAAGTATGTTTTACGAATTCGAAATCACAATGTATAGGCTAAAGTCATGGCAAGCTTGCTCTTTCAAGGAGAAAATGGTGAAGAAAATCCGATTCTTCAATTCCTTGACATTCATAACTCTTTTCGGGGATTTTGTTTCATTTGGGAATTCTATGAATATCGATGAAATGTAATACCTTATATCCAACTGAATTTATCATATTTACAAATGTTATATTTTGCTCATAATACAGAGTTCAATGCTTGAAAGTTATAGGTATTTGATCTTTTTTCTTTGTTACAGAAAATGCTAAGAAGAATATTACACATATCATTGATCCTTTGAAGATTTAAAACATTTTATAATTCAGGCAATTTTTTTAGTTGATTTCTTTGATATATATAAATTTGAGCTTTTTGACAAATATAAAATGCAACCCTTAAATCTCCTCTAATCTAAAAGCATAGCAACGAAGGTTTACGTGTTTATGATTGATTACAATTCATCACATTTCAATCTTAAATTTCTAAGCCCTTCTGTCATGCTATGTGCCAGTAAGAATTTAGCTAAAAATTTGAATATATTTTGTAAATCGCACAATGCGATATTATGACATTTAACAGAACATTATTCAAAGTAACGTACTTCCTTAAAAAAATTAAACCATAATTTGTTTCACTTTGTAATTATCTACAAGCAACAATAAACGGAAGTAAATCTCAAATATGTTTGAGTTTAGGAGCAATTTTCGGCGAGAAATTTTCTATCAAAGATAAGACTTTAGAA
>BMAW01028931.1:251830-263391 GCA_019974015.1 Nephila pilipes | reverse complement strand
CTCAACTAATGAAACTCTTAAAAATCGAATTAAAAGCATAGAACTCGATGACGACAAAATATTTTCCAATCGCGTAGAACATTATTTTATGTTCCCTATATTATTTAATTGTGAATCAACCAGTCAGTGGTCTGATCAGCCATAACGATTACATGGAGATCATGAATAAAAATAAAATTATTCTACTGAATACTAAAATAAATAAATAGCAGAGATTTTTAAATAAAATGATGCATGATCAAACATTACAAAATAATCTCTTGAAAACTTAACTTAAAATAAAAGAAAATCAAAGATAGCAGTAACATTACGATGATGTGTATGTTATATAATAGAACTATAAAATTTAAGATACTGCAATAGAATTTTTGCGATTAAAACTAAATTAGTTTCTTAAATTTACATAGAGCTTAGTTCTCTTGTACATTTTGTTAGACATTTTATCTAGTTAATGAGTATCATTTAAAATATTTGTTTCATAGGGTGATATATATATACCAACTCTTTTTTCAGGACACTGTTTCATCGAACAACCGCAAAGAATCTGGTAAAAGATTCTAGGGCATTTAGGTAAATTTCGTAGATATTTCTAAAGATTTTAAAACGGTGCTGATAAACAACATCTAAATGTTTTCCAAACACATCGCTAAAAAGTATTGAATATATCTGTCATATTTATAAAATAAAATAATTCATTTTATTACTAAAATAATGTAAGTACAGGGATTTGATAATTGGTAAAACAATATATAATTTAAACTGAAATTGATGAACTACTATCAACTATTCATTGTTAGCTTGATAACAAAGCTGTTGTTTATTGCATGATGATAAATGCTATTATCTTGTAGATGTGTGAATAAGCGTCATAACAACTGCTCTATTTCTGATTCAATGAAGAATTTCAGATCAGTATTAACACCTCGTTTTATTTGTAAATGTTTGTCGTTTGATTTTGTTGCTTAAATCTATTATCCTGCTACAAGAAACTTAAGATTGTTACTGAAATTTAATTGTTGCCTATGTCAGAATGAGAAAGAAAAGTTTGTCTATACTTTGTAGCAAATTAATCTAGTTGTTAATAGATGAACTTTACCTTCAACTTCGTCATTATCTACTTTTATTATCATGAACTGATAAAATTTATCAAATCGTCCTCATCCAAAGAGCTTTCTTTCTTATAAATTCTTCGATGTCAGCCGTCCGGTATGTTTGGCTAAAACCTTCGTCACCACCGTATCGATAGAGTTGTTTAAACACGCAGCTCATTTTCGTACTTCGAAACTTCCGTTTGACGCATGCCGAATTTTTCAACAGCCATTTAAGCTCACTTAACGCGACTATCGACATAAGAAGCGTGTGTAAAACAATCCATAATCGTAAGCTTCCCTTCATGCTCTACAACAGTCAATTTCTTTCTTCCACTGAGAGACTAAAATATATCACAAGATGTAAGAATAAACAAACCGTTTTCTGATAACACTGCTAAAATTAGAATTAAAATTTTTGGGGAGGATCTGTGTTAAATCAAAAAGTGTAAAGTATTTTGCGGAGCTGTAAGATTTGTAAAATTATGTGTAAAAAGACCGTGTAAAGAGTTTGACACACACACACACACACACACACACACCACACACAATACTGACACACACACACACACACACACACACACACACACGCACGCACATATGGAAATATAAGCATTAAATGTAGCACATAATATAGCTACCAATCTTTCCAGAAATTTAAGTTTTTGAAAACGATTATAAAATAGTAATGGGATAATTTTGATGTATTAAATCGCAGTCCCTTCTTAAAAGTCCCTTCTTAATATTTATCTTAAAAACTTTATCCAATATGGACAAATGAGAGAAAGAAATACTTACAGATGTTAAAGATCAGAAATATATTTGAAAAGCTCAACCATGTCGACATAGCATCTGATACTTGAGGCCCATTTAACTAATAATTATTACTATGATCCATGTAAAACTTTGACTTTAATAAGTTTTGAGCTACACTGAAATTAAGAAAAAGTCATCGATATTCAGATTTTTGATGATACCACATTTCTAAGTTTATCAAAGTGTTTTCTGTACTTAACAAATATTGTGACTTATAAGCTCTGATCTGTTAAGAACCGAATGATCATTGAGAATAGTGGTGAATGTAAACTTATCCCATTAAGTGCTATGATGAATGAAGACTTTAGGTAGTAATATGCCCTGAATTAGATTATAATTATTCAGGATACAATATTAACTATAGGTATATACTTGAATATGATAGCTATATTTCAAAAAGTAATTTATTTCTATGAAAATTTTCTTTTTCCCTACTGATTTTCTGATAAAAAGGTCATAAGTTTTAGTGAAACTGCAGCATATGGCAGCCGCATTAAGTAATGAGAAATTGATATAGTTTTCTGAAGTAAGTATCTATCTAAATAGAAAAGAAGCCCTGAAATGTTTCTAATAATTCATTGCTTTTATTTGTAACAGATTTTATTTTGATAAAATAGAAGTATAATAGTTAAAAGCTTATGGTATGAAATATCTAGCTCTTTTCAATAAAGTTTTGCTTTATAGATCAAATGTTTATTTTAACTATCATAATACATTTAATAAATACAAAAGAACACATAACACATTTTCTGTTCCTAAGAGCTTTGGTCTTTTAATATGTTGTTCCCCGATTAAACTAAATCATAAGTAATTTATATTTTTAACCATCAAATCCACTATATGTTTTGAGAACGATTAATAAAAATATACAAACCAATACATTTGAAGTAAGAATCTGTTAAAATGTTACGAGACCTAAAGTGATAATGTAACATATATACATATAGAAGCAATGGATAATTATAAAAGTTGAAGTAATGTAAAATGTAGGAAAACATTTTGTCGCAGATACAAAATTTAATTGATTTGAAGAACTTTCATGTAAAAGGCAAAAGTTTATAGTTACATTCTATGAAGATTTCTTGATTTCACAGATACAAAATAAAAGTTTAAACTGCGAGACATTTGTTCTGATTTATAGCTGGTAGGCAGCTTCAAAATTACAAATGTCCTTAGTATAGGTTGCCTTTGTAAATTAATATGTATATTCTTTAACGTAATATGAATCATAATACACTAAGATTTTAAATAAGCCGGTCTAACATATGTCGAGTACTAAACTAGGATTCAAGAAAGTAATAACAAATAAATATCAAGAAATTATGTGCACTTTATTGCAATTAGAATTGAATGAATGTCAAGAGTTTAAAACGACTTATTTCAAACCCAATTTAGGTAAATAAATGCATATATTACTGATTACTAAAATAATCGATGCCACTTAATGGAATTGTGAAAAGGTAATTATTACCCAAGCCGTCATATTTGTATTTTAGTTTTGAAATTAATTTTCCAAAAGAAATGTATGTCAATTTCTGAAATAAATAGTTTGTCAGATGAAGGATAAATGAAGGATTTTCTCTCAAGATGTCACGTCTTCAGCACTAAGTAATGTATCTGTTAGATTCATATATTTTTAAAAATATATCAAAGTCTTATTAGAAAGCTATGGAAACAGATAAATCCATTCTACTAAGCATTAGTCTTCATGATTCTACCGAAGCAGATAAAGGAAGTTTTCTAACTGTCCAATTTGTAATTCCTTTGTTCCTAAAATTTTTATTAATGTTTATGTTCCATAATACATACCTTTTATATTTGGGTCATAGGAGTTGTCTTGATACCATTACCGATAGATATCTTTGATGTTTAGCGGATTAAAAATTTGTAAACTAAAAGTTCCTAAATGCGTGCAATAAATGGAAGTTCAAGATAGATTTCATTGAATACACTGCATTCAAGCATAATGATAAGCCACCGATGAAGGTGGCCAGGAATGGAGGATTACAGTTTTCCACTTTAAAAAGGATAGAAACCATTTCCTCATCCAACAACCGATTCTAATCCGCAACTTTCAATAACATTAACAATGGAAAAAGGGCGTCTTAGATCTGAATATATATACAGACATTTTCTATAAATCAGTATTACCTATACTTTGTGGTAAAACATATGTTTGATAAACTCATGAGCAATATTATAAGTGATAGAAAACATCAAAATTTCAATTTCATACAATGGCTAGGCAAAGAGCAAGCGGTGATGTAATGGAAGGCATAAAGCGCTTGTTTTCTTACGTATCGTAAATTTTACAATGGATTTCAGTAGGCATGACCTGCTAACGGTTCACAGCTTGCTCTGCCCACATTGAAAGATAATAATTGCGCTTTTAGACATCACCCCTTTATTTTGCTCAAGAATTTCGAGATTCGGTTGATAATGTATCATGTTGTACAGATCTCTAAGGAAAAGGTAAATACTAAATTAATTAAATGTTATTCACTTTCTGAATTATTAGCATTGTGATAAATACAATATTAAAGCTACGAAGTAACACTAGACAATACTTTGTTAAAAATTTAAATGTTAAAATATTTAAATAGAATAAAATTAAGAAGTTAAAATATTTTCTCCTCAATTTTTCAGTTTGAGCCCATTTGTTCATCAAAACATTTCCATTAAGATCGATGTATAAAAATGATATAATACTTTCCATAATATTTTATGAATATTCTCTCGTTTATTATTTTCTTACAATATTTTTGGAAGCATTATAACTTCAAAGAGAAGGAGAGTGAATACTTAGAGTTATATAACTTAATAATTTTATTAAAAAGTTATTAATTGGAAAAGCTTTAGTGATTCTTGGTGAAGTTCATCATTTTAACTAGTTTCGGTAACTGACATCAATGGAAAAGCTTTGCGAAGAAACCGAGAATCTTAAGGAGTCATCTTCTGTTATAAAATAATATTTAAAATCTGACATATTGTTGAAAGAATAATACTCGAAAAATTTAGTCAATGTACGAAATAGATGTTTTTAATTTCAAAATTATGTTTTAATTATTATTTCATCTTAACTAAGTTTAAATTAAATGAAATGATTCAACTACTCAGTAAAAACGAATAGAAATAAACATTTAACGGGGAATAATTTTTATCCAAAATTTAACATTCATATCTGGTGCAGTTCTGCACATAAGGAATTAAAACTGTACCAATCTGACTATTAAATTATTAAAATAAACGAGTTCATCTGTAACATCCTCATTTATTTAAATAATATGTTTTAATTTCAATGAGAAATGACATATTTAATAAAATATTTGAATTAAATTAAATGGAAACTATCCATTAAATAGAAAAATATGAATAAGCAATTTAACATGTTAGTTATGAATACGAAAATTAAATTATTACATTTTAAGTTACATTAACTTTGATAACATTTAAAAATTCAATACTCTAATACAAAGAAAATGATTAAAATTAGTCCATACCCCGAGGAGGATACAAAGACATATGCAAACCCTCAAAGATTATTCCTTCAAATATTGGGATAATTCTTCACTGTATGTATAATATTAATAATTATATTTATAATATATTATTATTGTCCAAATTTCAAATAAAGAACTTTTCTTTACCTCATATTAATTTTTCTTCATGAAAAGAAAAGGATTAAAATAAACTATTAAGGAAAAGAATAGTAGAAAAGTCTTATTGTCTGTGAAGGAGGGTTCTGCTAAGGGTTACGAAAAGAGAGGAGATAGAAGGCAATCTCAAAATGTACACACTCCAAAATTAAAAGTTCATTCATAGTATCTTAATTATTTTAAATTATCTTTATTTTTACTATAATACATAAAAGCATATCAGTAATTGAAAAGTTTTAAAATAGAGAATTCAGATTGATCAGATTATTTACTTTTTACCAAGTGGTTATTCTAAATAATAGTACATAATGGTGATAACGATATGCACCTTCCAAAATTATTCTCTGATACCCACTTCAACAATATAAAAACAACCCACTTACGCCTTCAATTTCCGGAATTTTACAACCGGAAGATAACTTTTTATTCAAAAAACATTATGAAATATAATAGATTTAAATTAAATGGAAAACATTAAAATCATTATAAAATATATTAATAAAACCTAAATTGCAATATGCTTTTGATATTATTTTTGTTCTGACCCAGAATAATGCAATTTCTTTACCCTTTGATTGTGACTGTTATCAACATCTAGTTGAAGCAACACGAGGGGCAATTGGTAACAGCATGTCAATTTTGAGCTTGTCAGAGCTGCACGGCCGTCTAGCTGCTCATCAGTACAACCGTATCATCTTATCTTTTTATTTACATTTTCAAACGTAATTTCATCTGGGAACTTTAATTATTTGTAGGGTGAAGATACTAGAGTTTATTATCAGTATATATATATATAGTTAAACCACTGACTGACTCTATCACGGATCTCTAAGACTATAACACGATTGACTGAAATCTAGTATAGTTACTCTATTTATGTGGTGACGTCACTAAGAACGGATTTTACGAAGGCTTATCCAAAATGCAATTTTCATCCGTTAATCTACTCATATCCATGGTTAAGGTAAATTTTAAGCGACTTTATCGCCAAAATGATATGAGCAAGGAAATATATTTTTCTAGTATACTGTGTATTGTCATAATTAGCTAATTTGTTTAGATTTCATGCATGCGAAATGGAAAATACCAAATAACTATATATTGAATGAGCTGATGGAGGATTGGCAAGATTTTGCGAAGGAGCTTTATGTGAAATTTCAGCACGTCGAAAATAGGAAACGTATTACGTAGCAATAAATAAGTTTGGAACCGCGTGCAGTGAAAGTGTAGTTCAGCTCCAAAACATAACGGGATTCTGAAAATACTAAATGGTGACTTTTACAGTAGCGCACACGTTATCAATCTGCTTTATTGGAAGACTCCTAACTACATGCATAACTGAACGAACTCTAGAGGCTTGGATATTCGGTAAGACATTTCAGATGCCTGACTTTGCACGACTTTTTAAGGATTGCGCTTAAAATCTCTAAATGGTCAGAAATCAAAGATGTCTGAGGCAAGGCTTATCAAGGCAAAAATCTTGATAGACAATGACATAGTGAGGTATTAGTTGAAAGTGCACACATATGAACTTCTGACAAAATGTTGTACCTTTGGTCCATACGAGGTGTACATGCATACGTGGAATGAATTTTATCCATAATAGTTAGAGAGAAGAGAGTAAAAATAATTTTATTGTAATAATATTATATTTAATATATATATATCATATGGGGTGACTTTTACTCAAATCTTTTTATTTTTCCATTCATATTTTAAAGTCGGATAAACATTATTACAGACAATCAATTTCTAAATTTAAATTTAGATTATCATTAACGTTTTAAAAATTCTGAAAATTCTTCTTGATATTTAACATAGGTTCAAAATATTATATTATCGTCTGTCCAAGCGAAGCGGGCGCAGGAATAATAAAATTTTATAATAAATTATCTTATATATATATATATATATATAGATAGATAGATATTAGGTGATAGATAGATAGAAGATAAGCCGCTATCGAAAACGTGGAGCCTTCGTCCATCTTGTATAATGCCTCCTAAAATCAGTGTTATAATTCAGTATGTGCAACCAGCAAAAAGATATCTTCTCTGATGTTAGTGGAGCTGAAATAGTGTTCTACCTCCTCTGTATCAACTCGGAAGAGAATCTTGCTCACACTAAAATAACTATAAGAAACAAAAACTTAGCTTCATTGATGAATGTCCAATCTGGTAGCTGATACCAATGTAACGAAGCACTGATTGGCAGTTGTTAGGTATGCAGAGCTAAAGACCATCGCAAATTGACCATCTTTACCTAAGCGTCTAATCATAACATGTGATACCTGTCGCTCGTTTGGCGCATACACTAGCTGAGTGAATCTTGCCCATGGTCTGAACCCGGTATCTTGTGGCCTCTAGAACAATATAATACTACCACTTGCCGCTGTTTTCTCGTACCACTACCAATCTTTTCTTACACCTGAAACCTGCAATTTGGAAAGCTATCAAGTTCTAAAACTACATTTACATAATTTAATGTCATATCTAACACTGTCACAACCTACGGCCCTCTTTTAAGCAGTCTCGATCTTCTCGTACATGCAAAGCATCCTAAAGGTCTTGTAGTATATGACGTAAGATTTCATTTTCATCTTGCAGGAATATCTGAAATGCATCATCACCTATCTGTTTTTTAGAGCTTTGCAAATGGCTGTCTCCATGCGTGTCGTGTTCTGTGGCGTCCCTCTGATGTCGCAGTAGTGCTGATATTTTATGCTTACATTGACCTTTCTACTGAATGCGTTTGTCACTTTTAGTGATCGCAGAAAGACATTTTCAAAATCATTATTGTATGTTGAAAAATTATTGTTTACTTAGTTTTGCACGTGCATGTATATTATATACAAGCTTATGTATATAATCCTATGCAATATAATAATAATAATAATAATTTAATAATAAAACAGAACATTAGCTATGAGATTAATTTAACTAATATAACTAATGAACACTTAATCTTTATAAATTAAAATGTTGTCAAATAAATCAAGCACACACTTCTTACATTTAAATAAATAATATTCAACTTCATCAGAATTTTTAAATATGTATTGTGTATGAACGGAAAATGGTTTTATATTAGGATACTTTCTATACCTAAGCCAATTATATACAAAAATCATATACATAGAAATAACTAAATTATTCTGCATAAATACTAGATAATATAGACAAAATTATTAAAATATGTAATTTTGAATTACTATATATTTTTCTCCAGTAATTGTTCTTTGTATTTTCGGATAATGGATTTCATCAGAATATGAGAAAATATTTTTATATAATAGAATTCTATTTAGAAAATATTAATAAACAGAGGTACTATATTGCATTTAAGACAGAAAATTAAAAATGTAATCAAGTGCTGAGATCTTTACAAAAGATATACATTATCTTGACATTAGTATAGTTCTAAATATTTAACTTATGGACCTAATATAATATTTATGTTACATACACAAATCAAACAGTAAAAGTAACTGAAATTGAATTTTTTAAAAATGTTTGATGATACAAAATATAATAATTTGCGAGTAATTAGAAAACCCTATTTTCTCTAAGATATGAAATATTTTGGCAAATAAGAACCCTACAAACAAAATTAGTATTTTATTATTTAACATTGTCATCTTATAGTTGACTCCTATGTTTTTTTTTTTATTTATGTCTAGTCCTTTGATATATTATGCAATCATTACCGAAAGGAAGATCATTTTTCACTTCTCGAAACCTAATTAATACCAAAATACTGCTACAAACGTTCAACGTAATAATTGTTCTTTTGTTAATTACTCTCGGCTAAGTTTTAAGCAATAACTCGTACATTAAGAAAAATAAATATTATCATGTTGCAATATTTTTAAATTTTATAAAACAAACTGTGTTGTTTTCGTATTTATACGTAATTTTTGTAGGCTATCCAATTCCATCAGGAAATTAAAGCTACATGATTTCTTATTATAATAACAATAAACAATAAAATCTCTTATCCAGAAAATTAGATATAGTTTTAATGACTTTAACCTTTTATTAACTAATTAGAGTAACATTTCAAAAAACATATTAAGGCTCCTGCACAGTAATTTCAATCACATATTAAAGAAAGCATGTAATCAATGATATGATCAGAAGAAATGTTTTGAAAATAAACAACGCTCCATTATTCTATTTTATTTTTAATTTTAAGCGGACAATGAAGTCTAGGGAAGATTACACAACAAACTACAGATTATACTTTATGTGGCTGGAGCAGAGATCAATTTATGTTTATTTCGCCAAGTAGCAGTAGAACCTTTTTGACTCTGTGTAGAGATCTGTATGGGTGTGATAGTGCTAATAGCTTAATATTTTGGGCTTGAGCCAGACCTAGTTGAAATTAAATAGAATATCGAAATTACTTTTGATTCTAAGGTTTTTATATAACATGATAAAAATATAAATATTGAGAGTAATAATTCTATGCAGAAGCAATACGTAACTGAACTAAAGCACGAAAATTAGGTGTGTACATAAGGTTGATATAATACAAAAAAAAAAAAAACATTCAACAGGTATAACACACACACATTATCATGCGTAAAACACTCATCGGAGTTGCAAGGTATGAAACAGCAGTTGCAGAATAGAACAAATAATGGGTTCATAGGGGACATGGTCTTCTCTTACAGATATATGGGCCTTGCAACATGATTTTATGCTGGAAATAAGAGAGTTTATAAGTTCCTGTGACAATTGGTCCCACTCGTTCAGCAAGGTTGTTTTCAGGTCTTGGACGGTTTTCGGAAGGGACTTATGAATTGCAATTGCCCTCCCAAAAACGTCCTGAGCATGCTCTATAGGATTGAAATCAGGAGATAGGGCTGGCGAATCCATCCGGCGAATATCCTTACTTTCCAGAAATTCGTCGACCAGCTGAGCGCTATGTGACCTCGCATTTTAAGGTAATCAGAACCAATTGCATCCCTGAAAAAGGAGGATATAGCGCTTCAAGACCCTATACCTCTCAAGAGTCGCAATGCGTTTTTCAACGACATGGAGATGTGTGTGGCCAACCAAAATGATGCCTGCTAAGACCATCAAATCTCCCCTGCTGTAATGGCAATTTCTTGGACATTGGAGGGCAGGTAGCATGTCTCTGGTTCTCTCCATATCAAATTACGATGAGAATCATTGGTTAGGCTGAACATGGACTCATCAGTGAAGAGAACGATCACCCATTGATTCATGCTCGAATCTGTATGATCTCTGCACCATTTTAAGCAGACTCTCCTGTTCGCAGAACTGAAAGAGACGCAAACAACAGGTCTTCATGCAAACAGCCCTCTCTTATGAAGTCTTCTGGAAACAGTCACCCTTGAAACTCGGGTTATTGTGGCTGCATACAACTCATGAAAGACTTGAGGAGCTGTAGCGTCCCTGTTACGCCTCGTTTTAATGGACAAATGGTGATCTTCTCTGGCCGTCAAGGCACTTGGATGACCCTGCCCAGCCCTTATCTCGACAAATCCGGTATCCTTAAACTGTTTCCATAACTTAGACACGACGCTGGGTATTAAATCGAATTCTTTGCAAATCTGGAATTGAGACTGGCCTGCTTCTAGCCTACCCACAATTCGCCATCTCATTCCATCATCTAAATATTAGTCAATACTCACTTTTAATGTTTGAATTTGTCATGGCTTCAAAAAAAAAAAAAAAAAAAAAAAAAAAATCCACAACACCAAGAAATTTGGCGAAATGCGCTAGCGAACGAAATGCGAATTTTGGCAGGCGCGCTTTTAAATCGTGTTTATCCACTTGTTCCAACCCCATACACATATACTCTTACGTATTCGACGCACAAGATATGCATCTTTGTTTCAAAACAGTATTTTTACATTAAGTTCATATCTTTTCCTGAAAATCTACAAAATATGCAAATTCTCTTAATTTGAACTGCAGTATATATATATATATATATATATATATATATATATATATATATATATATATAT
>BMAW01028931.1:215747-251820 GCA_019974015.1 Nephila pilipes | reverse complement strand
TATATATATATATATATATATATATATATATATATATATATATATATCAGTTTCCTATTTGTTTATTTGATGTTTATTTTTTTCCTACTGTTAAACTTGAATTATCTGTTTCAGGGTTGAAGCTGATTTTTCGAATTCTTAAATAATCTTTTAATTACACAATGAGCTATTAGATGCTTCTGAAATGTTTTGAAACAAAGATTAATGGTGTTCAATCTTTGGAAATACATAGTTTTTTGTTCAAAAAATAATATCAATCATTCAATTTGAATTAATATTCCTTTATTGTTGTCTATAGACGAATCCAATATCAGAAAGAATATATACATTTTGTCTTAACATTTATCTTTCTAATTAATATCCGGTTTGATTGGCATGGCCGCGGTATCCGAGTGGGAATCGTGATATCACAGCTGGAATTGTTTCCGTTCATCTTTGATTTTCAGTCCTGATATCAATAAAGATTCATCTGCAGGGGGACTGATGCGTGTTAAATTTCTCAAGTCTCAATAGTAGTAAATTCATTTTCATTAACTGTCCTTAATAAATTTTAAAAAAAGTAATTTTTAAATCTTATATTTCATATGCATATATGTATACACAATACCACAAACATCATAATAATAAGATATGATATGATGTTTAATATTATAAGTGCGAAAACTTTGAATAAATGATAATATAAATATTATTTTCTATAAATCAATATTATTCTGCAGAAGATCACTAGTTGTAAATATTTTGTATGAACTGTGCTAGTTTTGGTTTTGCATTATTTAATTATAATTATATAGCGTTATGACAACTTCAACAACTTTATAAATCTATCTTAAATTAATTTCATTTAAACGGCACATTTTTTGTATTCTTTCCTTTAAAAGAAAGCTCAATTATATTATGTTCAAAAACTATAAGCAAATAACGAAATCACACGTTCTTCCTGTATTAAAAATTCGATTATTAGCTTTAGTTTCTCTAGAAAAATTAAAGTACGGGTTTGAGAGTTTTTATTAACAATATAACGTTTATTTTTCTTCCTGTTAATCTCAATAACTTTTGAATTATTATTTTTTATCAAGAATTTATAAGTGTAAAGGCATTCTAAAAGTGTATATTTTATATATTTTTTTACAAGTTTCAGTTTGTTTAAAAAATATTGAATGAATAATTTATAAATGTTTTAATTAATGATTGCTGTCCAGTTTAATGAAACAAAAGTGTCCTTATTTTTCTCTAATAGCTATCTTAATTACTTTAACTTTATCCTGAAATAATCATCGAGTCGTGACATAGAAAAATAGAGATATTTTTAAACTTCTATGAATAAAGAGTGAGATTTTACTAACTTATTAAAATGGCAGTGTGTGCATAAGCAAAGTAACCTATGTTTCTACGAATGAAATATACTTTTAAATTTCTACTTTAAGTGCTAATTAGATATAAAGTAAATGTTACAATAATTTAATAATTGTATAAATTCGTGTAAATAAAATGTTACTTTTTAAAATGATTTTAATCTTATTTTTTAAATTTACATTTTATAGTAGATGCACATTTAATAAGAAATACTTCCACTTAATTGATGATGAACAAACACATTTATTATTATTTTTTGAATGGAATTGAGAGTTTTTCAAACAAAAAAATTCATATATTTTTTTTTATTTTCGCAGTCTATCGATTGCAGAAACGTAGAAAAGTTTCTTTGGAATTTGAAACATTTTAAATTCATTTAAAGAAATAATTCCTATAATTAGTTTGATAAAATGTGATTTGAATTAAAGGAATTTTTTATTCATTTAAATGTGATCTGTGACTACTCTTACTACCACTACCCTCTTTAATACTATTGCGGTAACTATTTTTCTTTGTTTTATTTAATAAAAACTATTAGTGAAGTGACTTGTGTAACAAAAGTTATATTGTTGAGTACATGACTTAATAAATAATTGAAAATTTGCAGTGTTTTAAAAATAAAATAAAATATTTAATTTTCATAACATTTTAACATATTCCATACCGTATAGTATTTTTTTCTGAAAGTTTTCCTGTCGTTATTAAGTTTCCTCTTGATGTTCTCAACACATTTGTATCTTTCAGGTTCCTTTTTTTATTCATGATTTAAGAGATTTACTTTTAAAAGGCTTAAAATAAAGTCACGTCTAGATTTTTAGTTTCGGCAATGAGTTTTTCATTTCAACAAGTTACTATGCTAATGTATGCTAATTAGATTAACAACCAACGTTAAAAATACATAACGTTGAGAAGTTAAAGTAAAGAACTGTGTTTTATTTACAAATATACAGAAAATGAATGGATTCTGATGTTGAAAATGTTTATTTTAGAGCTAAAGTTCCAGAAATAAGTAAGAAAAGTAATTTCAAAAGAACTCTTGAGAATATCTATAATGTTATTATTTTTAAATTAAATTCATTTAATATTCATCATAAAATGCGTCTTATCATTCTAATCTAAGATATGTTTCACATTTCATGAAATGAATTCGTTGAACTTCTATTTCAACACACACACAAGATAGCAACTAGCATTGATAGCAAAGCTGATAAACAATTCAAATTGTATTATTCATTGTAAGTTAAATCTTTAAAACTTTCTGCTTCGTTTAATGAAATCGACTCTAACTGAAAGAACATCAGTAACAAAATTGAATTATTATTTATTTATCAAAAGTATGCTAGAACATAGTATTCAAATCCAAAATAAGTTTTTTTAAAAAAATTTCTATCCCTGTATTGACAATATATTTATAAGATTATATGGTGGAGCTTAATTTTTTCAACCAGCCGAAAAACAAAATTTATGTTATACTGGATATTTACTTAGAAATCGAGCAGAATTACTTACAGTTTTTAGGGTATCATCAGTTTCGATTTACTTTTATTCAGTATAGACAGAAAAAGGAATACAGCAAATAACAAGGACTCCTCTGTAGAGCCATTTTGTAGATCAACATGGGTTCCAAAAATCTTACATGCATTTTAAAATTAGCTATTTAGTAATAAGTAATATAGATTCAACTTTTCCAAAAATTAATTTTAAATATAAAAATATATCTTGATGGGCTATATTTCCTTGAAAAGGAATTTTAAAATAAAGATGGAATTTTAAAAAGTCCATTTTCTATCCTTCCATTTTAAATAAGATGTTTTAAATATTTCGTAGCAGTGATGCTTGAAACTTACTCTTTGTATTTCCTTATAATAATAATTTTTAATACATCATATAATAAATACAGTCCAACTTAATTTGGTCAAAAGAGTTATCGTTTCAAGGACAATTTATTGCTAAGTTATGTTTACTATAAGGTTTTGAAGGCTTAAAAATTTAAAAAAAAAATACTTCATCTTTATAACTTTATAGCGTTCGTACATTTTCAATGCACTGACATCTTTTGAAAAATGAATAAACTAACATGTAATGACCGTGATATTCAGAGATAATCAGTTAAACCTCAATCCCTTAGCTTCCATATTCAGCAATGTAAGAACTATGAGAGACCTCCAGTTACAATTTAAAGTATAAAATTCCCCTTTATCCGAAATCTATGGGTTTTGGTGGATTCAGTACTCGAATCCTCGATTTGATTTCAATGCTGCTTGTCATAATACTCATGAAATTAATTTGTACACAGATTTAGGGTCCTTATGATGAGAGAAAAAGTATTACACAGGAAGAGAAACTATGATGTCTTTCTTACAGTTAAAAAAAAAGTACATTTTGTTTTTGCTGTGTCTCAGCAAATACGTTCTTTACAATAAAAATTAATGAAGAATTAAAAATGATTTGAAGATGGTTAAAACAGATTAGTAAAGAATTAATTTTACTTTTGAGTATCAAAATAAATATTTAGAAACGTGTATTCACCGTGAAGAATATTCATTTTGATCAGATACCAAGACTATCAATAAAACTGATCAGTGTCTTTTCCTTAGGACAAAATCATATTTTTAACCATGGCTAACTATCTAACAACGGTGTTGAGGACAATAATCTTAAAAAATGTAAGACCAGTCGTGTATAAGCAAATGGTGTTAGAAAAGTATGGTTTTGGGCCAAACATATTTAGGTGATGCTTCTGCATATTTGTGAATTTTTTCGTGTCCGTAGAAGGTGATTGTAGCTGGTAGACATCATCTGAACTAGGTTGGGTAGCTGAATCTAGTCGAAGTTTTGTTTCTGATAAAAATAAAAAAAAAACACTTGAGTGAACTCTTATCTCATAAGTGCAAATCAACAAACTTTGTATAAAA
This sequence comes from Nephila pilipes, assembly GCA_019974015.1. NCBI lineage: Eukaryota > Metazoa > Arthropoda > Arachnida > Araneae > Nephilidae > Nephila > Nephila pilipes. The sequence continues at coordinate 247,549 of BMAW01028931.1, read as the reverse complement.
CGTTTTACAGGCTCGCTGTTCAAGAATTTCTGTCAATTTCCAAGAACGAAAATCCGACTTAACAATCATCACTCTGCTGTAGACAGGGGAAAAAAAATTCACGCATGCGCATTAAGATCTCTCACATATTTGGACCAAATGACGCTTTCTTACTTCATTTGTTTACTTACGAAAAACTATAGTTGTATATATGAGGACACCTCGTATACCGAAATGATGATAGAAATATTTAACAAAGAGCTAAAAATATATCTCAGTCCCAATAATATTCGTTGAAATGAAAGTAATTTGAAGTACAAAATGTGTAGTTTTTTCGGAATAAAAGGCAAGAATTTCTTCTTGAAATGTTTTATAAATTAAAGAAAAATAATAATCAGTTTTTAAGTGTGCGAGATCTCCCCCGAGTAGAAAAATTAAAACTTTACTGTAAATGATAGTCATAAGACATTTATCTTATTACCAATGCTCCAATTCTTTTATTCGGGCATAAACTATTGAATTAAAATAACATCGTCAATGAATAATACAGGCTTTAATAAAATAGAGGTACATCAATTCAGAATTTCAAAATAATGTCAAAAATGTCAAATTTCAAAATAAAGAAATGAAAAAGAGACGTAGTTGGAAATAATATTTAGAAAATCAAAATTATGGAAATAAATAAAGGAATGAATAAATTTTATTCAAAGTGAAATGCTAAATGCGAAAGATTTCATTGAAATCGTTAACTGAAATTAAATAATCATGCATATTCTTTAAGGTTTTTTTATGGGAATTTAACATCTAATTCTTTATCTAATGCCTATGTATACAGCTTCACAATAATAATGCTGCCAATTAAACTTGAGGCAAAATGTTCTCCTTAGATTTGATAAAACGGAGTTTGAAATTATTATAGGGTATCATATTTAACACTTCATTAGCACTTCAAATATCTTCAGTTAAAAAATGTTTTTCGTTACGTATCAAAATTGCTTTCTTTTCTCGTTTGAAACATTACATAAGGAAGAGATATCTTCAGTGACATATTCAATACTTTTAATTTGTTTCATTAATATGCGTATCTCCTATTCCTTTGATACGATGCATAGTATCAAATTCTTATTTCATCGAAATTTTGTTAGATATTTAATTTTCTACACCATTGAAAAATCAATGACATTGAAAGATTAATTAATAAAATTAATGTAATTTTTGTGGTTGAATAACATTAATTTCTGAAACAATGTTTGCTCGAAATTCATTACCATCTGTGATTTTCTTCATACAACGAAAATTTGGTTATAAAACTTAAAAGTAGGGATTATTTTAAAAATAATCCCTTTATAAAATAGGGATTATTTTAAAAAGAGGATGATATGGATTATTTTAAAACTGCTTCATTCTATTAGCTTGTGGGAGAAAATTTATGCATAAAGTAACGAGGGAATTTTTTTTCCAATTTGTACTTTAATCAGGTATTCGTATGCTTGGTTTTAATTGGATACATATACATGCATCGATTATTATTCTTTACAAAAGATTAGAACTAATTTAGAAAGTTAGAAAACTCTTTGTAAATTTAAAATATAAATATCTGGTTAATATGGACTATCAGAGAAATGAAAGCTAAATTTGTGACTCTATATTCCATAACCGATACATTTTGGCTTGAGATTTGTTAGATAGTATAACCAATCACGTTTTCTGAAATTAGGCTGAAGAGTCATAATTCATTCAGAACTTGATTGGCTTAAATTCTGAAATCACAAACTTGGTTTCAAATTTAACGATGACAAAGATTCAAAATTTGTGCGCGTCACTAAATATTGACAGTTACTTAATCGTGTCAATTATACGAGAAATTGTGGTAGATTCTTAGCTCAATACGTACTTGTTCTCTTGTGTTGTAAATCATTTTAAGCAGTTTGAATACAAATTATCAAATTCCGTTGCAATATGTATAGTAAAATTTTCAAGAGAAAGGTAAAACGATTAAGTTAAATTACCTTAATTATCTTTTCATTTTACAATCGAGAACTTAAAAAATAAATATGTTAATATTCGTTTACTGATTCATAAATGATTAAATATCTGTTTCAAATATGTTTAATTCTTAATATTCGAGAAGTTTAAATATAGTAAATTTTAAAATTCAATATCCTGTATGGAATTTATTTATTTAAATATTATAATATTAGATATTCTTAAATTGGAAATATAAAAGTTAATTTAATTCAATGTTACTTTATTCTTACAAAAAGATAGCGCAATTCTTGTTTAAATTGATTAATTTGAAAAAAATAAAATAAAAACTACATATTAATATATAAATAAAAGTTTTTTTATGTTTAACTGATGTAATTCATTAAGTTTTGTGTAATAGAAGCATTTTCATATACATATCAGAAATACATTTTACTTACACACGGCAAAAAAAAGCAAAGTAAAGTAAAAGTAAAACGTGAAATAAAATATCCAATACATGATAAATATTTTGACGACTATTTATTTCGATAGCGAGTTGAAATATACAATTCTGTTTTGAAGAAAAGCATTTGCGTATTTCCTTTTCAGCATACTACTGAGCATAAAGCTAATATCCATCAGTCCAACATATCTATGCTTAAATATTGATGCTATTCTCGTTTAATTTAATAAAAGCCTTTGCGTCATTATGATGGTTGATGCGAACATGTCAGTGAGAGAATCATTTCCCTTGCGATTTTGATATGCATTTTCCTGTCAAAACATCACAATTGGTATTCGATTGAGCGATCTAATTAGTATCTCTCTTTCTCGTTCTTTCTTCTTCAGAAAAGGGGTCACCAAGGTGTGAGGGAATTATTTTAGTAATGAAAGTATATATATGTAACTTTTGAAAACGCTAGAAGTATCGATTATTTATCAAAGGATTTTTAAAGCAAACCTTAGAAAATGAATACGTGTTCCTGTTGTTTTTAAATAATTTTTGACGAATCTCAGAGATGAATTTAAAGCTTCAGTTTTGTCACTATGAAATCTAGGAGAGATGCCTCTCTGTAGCTATATTAAAGATCTTTATAATATTTTTATACAACTTTGTAGCAGACTGATGATACCGTTGTTGCTATATGTAGTTATATTAATGATATTCGTTTAACTTGAAAGATTTTTATAATTACTTGTTTAAATGCTTGTTTAACTGAAGATCACACCCTAAGTGTCCCTTCGGGGGATCATATTGTATATACTAGTTGTCTGTGAAATAAATTTGAAAGATTTTATAGTTAAGTGATGCTAACAAAAGTAACCAAAATATTTGAAACAAGGAAACTCAATTTGAGGTACAAACTTTAATATTTGATTACATAGGAAAAGTATACTGATGTTTGTAGAAAATGCAACACCATGAAAGAATCATCAGAATCAAATGAAATTTAATGCAGAAACGACTTGTACTGATACAAATAAATGATGAAATTTTCAAAACAAAAGAAACAAATTAAGCGTCCGAAATCAGTATTTGGTGCAGCCACCATGCGCTGCAATAAGTGCTGCTATACGACGTGGCATGGAGTCAAACAGATGTTGAATATCTGCTTGAGGAAGAGAATTCCATATCGCTTGTATGCGCAACCAAAGTTCGTCTTTGGAAACTGCAGGACGCGGATCACGAGCGAGACGCCGACCAACCATATCCCACACGTGCTCAATAGGCGACATATCCGGTGAATAAGCAGGCCAAGGAAGAAGTTGCATGCGTTGTGCTGAACAGAAGTCTCGAACAGTCCGCGCAACATGGGGGCGTGCATTATCCTGCTGAAAGATAGCTCCAGGGATGCCTTGAAGGAAAGGAACGACTTCGGGCTGTAGCACTTCACGGACGTACCTGTTGCTATTGAGATTACCCTCAATTCGTATCAAATTGGATCGTCCATGATACGAAATCGCACCCCAGACCATAACTCCGGGTGTTCGACCACTATGTCGTTCAATAATACACTCAGGAAGGCAGCGTTGACCGGCATAACGTCTAACACGAACACGGCCATCATGGGTCCACAAATTGAAGCGTGATTCATCTGAAAAGACAACTTGGTGCCAATCAGCTCGCCTGTCTCTGTGCTCAAGAGCCCACTGCCGACGCAGCCGTCGATGATTCGCCGTGAGGGGAATCCTGTATAAAGGCACCCTTGCACGCAATCCACGGCGCAGCAGACGACGACGAATTGACGAAGCCGACAATTGTACACCTGTAGCAGTAGACCAACGTGCTGCCAGCTGCCTGGAGGAAGCTGTGCGATCATTCACCGCCATGCGGAGCAGGTGTCGATCATCGCGCTCTGACGTCACCTTCTGTCGTCCAGTGCCTGTTTTTCGAGTTGTTCGGTGCTCGTCGGTCCACTGCTTCCAAACTCGCATCACTGTGGAACTGTTCCGCTGCATACGAGCTGCTATTGCACGATAGGAAAATCCTCCTTCTCGAAGGCCGATTATCCTCCCTCGTTCAAACTCCGTAAGTTGCTTGAATTTCTTATTCTTCCGTCGTGGAGGCATACTCAGGTCTCACTAAACGTTTGCCACTAACAAATAATCATAGACTTTTTTCAACGTCCCGCTACAGCACTTTATTTATACGCTTTCAGCATCAATTCAGAGGGCGCTGCGCGCGCCGCGCACGCGCGATGGCTCTGAAACTTTATTAATTTGCATAATATCCTATAATTGACATTTGCTGCGAATTTCATTTGATTCTGATGATTCCTTCATGGTGTTGCATTTTCTACAAACAGCAGTTTAATTTAAGGAAAAGTAATTTAAATTAATATTTTTAATTTTTAATTTTAAGTAATTTTAAAACGTATTGGTTCATTTCTTAAAATTTCAAAATGTTTAAGAAAGGTAACCTAGTTATATTCTCATTTCTAGGTAGAAAGTGAATGTCAAATATGTTTTTAATGGCTTAGGAGTTGGTTTGTCTTATTCCTAAAAATACATAAATAATTTATCCAGAAATATATATCATTTTACGTTTAATTTTTTTATATACAATTTTTTTTGTTATCTGAATTTTCTTTATAAGAAACCATCGCTGAAGAGTTAAATAATTTCTTTTTATCTATTAAATATAAAAAACGAGGTTGCATTTTAATACCATCTGATGGGCGAAAAACATTGGCTATGTATTTATGGCTGATGGAAAGTGTTAACATTTAGACATTCTAAATAAACCTGAAATAAGAAGAATATTATCGGGGAATAATTTAAGTATTTATTTGATTATGGTACATTTTTCTTGTTATTAAACAATGAATTTCCTATTTATTTATTTTAAGTACTGCCTACCTGAAAATAAATCAACCAGGTTGTATATTGGCATTTTTTTTAACCTTAAAAATATTAAGGTTTCTTTGACTATAAAATTATGTAAGGGAAATTTTAAAAATCATGTTTTTCAGTACTCAATTTCTTTAAAAAAAAGAGGTTCTAATTTTGATTTAAATTGATTTCATTTTTTAAAGATTGAATCATATATTTTAAACAAAAGTATAAGAAATTTTACTTATTTTTATTGAATCCCTGAAGTAATATATTTTAAGCGTAATATTTACATAGATAACTAATTAGACAATTGTTATTGCAAAATGCTTTTAAACTTAGATAGTTCAAATATTTAAAGTTTAATTAGGTTTTGTTTCTGTTAACACTCTTAATCATATAAAAATTATTAAAAATCTTTTTAGTAATTTTTTTTATTTCGATGCATATTTTGTTTTCTTATTAATCTAAAACACTTTTGATGCCCACTCATTTTTTAAGAACACATTGTTCTCACATATTTAAAATTAAATATACTTGTGTGAAATACGTTAGCTGAATGCACAGATATATCTTAAAAGTCTCTAAATAACTTAAAATATGCATTCTGTATTTTTAATAATTAACTATAACTGAGCATTACTCTTAAAGAAAATGTTATAGTTATCTGAAAAGAATTATTTGATAATGGCTTTTTATAATGAATTTACAATTCACGCGTCTATAATTCTTCCCATTTAAATAAGAAATAGTAGAAGTAAAACGTTTCTGTAAGAAATTAATTTCCATAAAATGTCTTTTTACATGATTTATTAAGGGTCTCAAAATTCAAGTGCGTTTCATCAACATCATTACTATTTCCAAACAACTTGAAAATCATTTCGGTAGAAAATTAAATTATCTTTACTTGAAAGCCCGGTTCTTTAAATTGAAGTCGGATACTTGATCCTGCTATTCTTGGAAAAAAATAAGCCATTAAGGTAATGAATTAATGAAACTTCATTTAAGTCAGTAAAAAAATTATAACTAATGATAATGTTTTCACAGTCGCATTTAATTGCCTCTCTTTTCTTGAGTTAGTAATAATGACGAATCCCAGCAATTTTGGGAAATTAAGCACACATAACATTTTTTTTTACTGGTCGGATTAGAAAAAAAATTCCGAATTGAATTTAATTGTTCTCTTTACTTTCAATAGAATATGGTTCTCAACTTCATTTAATATCCTTATGAAACCAAGCGAAGCTCAGACGAATTGTGGGAAGTTTGATTCTGATATGTTCTTTAACTAGCTGTAAAAAGAGTGAAATTAGATCTCAGATGGTTGTAAGAACTCATATTTTTATAATTAATTACGAAAATATGGATGAGGAGTTAAGAAAACATATTAATTAGATATATGTTAAAAAAGGCACATTTCATTAACAAAACTTTGTCAAATCTATTTATTTAAACAATAAGTTATCAAATTATAACTGTAATTCTTCTACACTTTTCGATTTTAATTGAATATTGTAATTATTATTTTGTTTTTTTAGATGTTTATTTTTATAAGAGGCTTAGTGCTACGTTGAATATAATAAAACTTTAACCAAGTTAAGAAATATTGGAATTAGTTATAATTCTTTCTGTTTCTTAAGATATTTGTTCAAAGATAGGATAAAACTTTAAGATGCTAAATATTTTGTGTTTTTATGTTTTTTTAAGCCAAATGTTTAAATACTATAATGAAATCTTTATAAAGTTTCATTTCTTTTAATTAAAACAAGTGAGAGAAGTAGGGAGAGAATATTTTTATAATACATATTTAGAATTAATATAATAATAGGGAATTACTTTTTTTAAAAGAAAATTTCATCAAAATTAGAACATTTTAACAAATTTATAAAACTGGTAATTGTTAATATCAAACTGAATTAATATCTTAGGTTGTTCAATGGTTTTAGCATGTGGCGTAGAGTCCTCATGGAATATATTGCGCCAAATACAAAGTGGTTAATAATGAAGATTTACATTATTAATTTACATCGAAATAAAATGGTTAATTACTTGAATATTTCTAAATTGAAAGTTTTTTTTTGACTTGGAAATAAATTTAATTTTAGAAGGATACATTAAAGTGTGTATAATTCGTCGTAAATAAATATGTTTAAAGAAAATAAATTTTAATCCTTAAAATTTACTTTGTAATGCCCCGGCGTTATTTTCTTCACTTGGTTGTACCTTAAATATTTACTATTTAAAAAAATAATGAATCAATAGTGAAACGAACAGAAAGCCATGCAGTAATGGAAACCAAGCTTTTTTTAGATCTATGAATATTTAAAAGTTCGTTTATAGCATACTATATCATTGAAAAAAAAATGTTAACTTATCGAATTCTAATTTAAGGAATGATACTACACTTATCTATTTATCTGACGCGAAACAGTTAGGACCGAGTCTTAGTAGAATTAGTGGCGAGGTTCCAAATTACTGATTCTCAGATCTTTCCTGGCTGTGATACAATAAATCCGTACATTTATCAATATGGTCATTATTCATTTGTTTATAATCCATTCACTCTTTCACTCACTATCTTTTTCTCTTTAACACTAAATAAAATCAACACTAGGTGTTTAACTTCTTATAAATTAAATTTGTCAAACATATGCAATACACTTTAATAACTCTAAACAATTCTAGATAAGTCCCGTTTCATCTATTGGGAGAGATTTTCAATTCAAAATGTATCATATTAGTTCGAAAGAGGTAGTGAAGGGAAAAACACGATAGAGACCAAGTCATACCTTTTTAATATTTATGTTTTAGAGGTTCACACTCCCTTCACTAAGCCGATATACTGATACGTTTCCTAAATTTCTATCTAATTAATCTTTCAATTAATTAACTATAATATAATGTGTTTAGTTCTCATCTAAAAGCTCACTTTATTTGAAAACTTAATCACATGTAGCAGTAAAATAATCTTGAAATGTTACTTTATTATTTACTATGAGCTTATAAGAATATTAAGAAAACATAAAACGAATATATGAATTTGCCAACATACATCTGCATTATAAATTTAATAAAATTATTGATCACATAAAAAACTAAATATTGATTAACAAAAAACATTTTTTATTTTAATTATAATAAACATTTTTTTCGCTTCCATTTAATAGGATTTGGTCAAGGTAGTTCGGTATTGGTGGTCACGAGTTTATTATCATTGATCATTTGAAAAAAGCATTGTCATGAGTAAAATGTAATAATTATTATTGCGCAATTTATTTCAATATTTTTCATGTATAATAATTTTTCATACAGCGTTTTACTTTTAAAATTTGCACGTGATTAACGTATATTTATATTTAAATATTTAACTATTTTATTTCAGATGACGATCAGCTATCCTATTCGGATATAGAATATAGCGCTGAGAAACGACTTGTAGACAAGTTAATGAGAGGATACGATAACAGTGTGAGACCGGTGAAAAATGCTTCACATGCCATCGTTATACGACTCGGTATTACCCTAACTCAAATATTTGATTTGGTAAGTAAATAACACTTCTTTTTTTATTTTAAGGTAGTATGATTCCGAATAAGGTATCTGAAGGTAATTGGCCACTCTTATTGTAAACTGAAATTACGATGGCTGTATTGAAGTTGGAAAAAAAAAAAACATGGGGATAATACTACTTTCTTTTTTCTTTAAGGCTTTCGTCTACCGGCCAATTTAATTTCGTGGACATAATGTTAATCCTATGCAATTTCAGATTCAAATCTTTTTTTTTTTTTTTTTCAATTTAAATGTAAAAAAGTGATCCAAAAGTGAAGAAATAAGGGATTTTTCTGAAGCATTATATTTTTCTCCGTTTTCTTAAATTTTTTTACCCTTATTTTTAATGATATATTAATGAATTTTCAGGTCTTTAAGATATATTTGAAAATATTTTAAAAAATCATGGGAAAAATGTAACTCCCCAGAAACCTTCATTATATTTTTTGGATGGACATTTAATAATAAATAAAATAGTAAATGTTTGGGGAATACAATAGAAATTTCATAGGATTAATATTGCATTCACGAAATCAAAATGGCTCGTAGAGGGGAGCCTGACTTATGTTTTTAAAACAACGCTACTTTTTACTCTTTATTTCTATTTTTAAATTTAAAATACTAAAAAAAAATAGTTTTTCTGGAAATCTGACAAGAGAAGGTACTTAAACTGTTTTCAATTTTTCTAAAAAATCCATTTCTACTGAATTATACTACACATACGTAAAAGGGGCAAAGTAAAAATGAACATAACTTTATTTCTTTATATTAAATTAGGTGAATGGAATCAAGAAAAGAAACCGTATGCATATTCTCTAGACTCTAACGCGTTCCCTTGTCCTCTGTTTATTTGGTGACTTATTAATCAAGCAATGAAACATAAAAATAAAAAAAAATAAATAAAAAAAACATTTAGAAAGAGAAGAATAAGTTTAATATTAAATATAATTAAAATTATAAATTCAAAAAGTTATAGTTAAACATATGAAACAGATATTACAGCCACTAGTGAAGGTTATACAGTATACAGTGACCGTATATAGTAGCTACGTAACTTTACACAGAAACAGTTAAAAAAGCAACCATCATTCGTGTACGAACCGTAAATGATTTGAAAAAATTCAACCTATATATATGAAAAAGACATTAACAATTCTACCATTTTATTATTGTATTATATTTAGTATTACATTTTACACATACAAAGCCAAGAAATTATCAATATTCTTGTCTTGCTTTAAGGAAAGTTTACGTGACAAATTTCACTCGTTGCACTACAATAGTTTCTTCTTAACTTACATTTCGAAATAAAAGTATCATTTGTTGGTTACCTTTTAATTTAATACTGAATTGAATTAAAATGTAGTCAATAGCTATATTACCATTCTGGCCGTTTACCCTCAATCATCTTATTTTCTGTATTCAGAATGACGCCATAACTACTGTACAAACTGGAGATTTTTACCTTAATATCAAAGTAAATCTATTGCTTTTAATAGAATTCAAGGAAATTAGAAAATGTTTAATTATAAGGAAAATTTTTGGAACTTTAAATGCTACTTTTGCAAGTATTACTGAATTGAATTTTTGTAACCTTTTGATGCTATAAAAATTATAATCGTAGCTGACATGGAAATTCATAGTCATCGTATGTGAATGAAATGCTTAAATATTTCATAAAAATGTTATTATTAATTTATAATGCCTCAAACAATTTATGTTTCCCATTTACTTAATTTATTAATTTATGTAATTTATTTTTATAGACATTCAATAATATTTCTCTCTCTCTTTCCCGTTTGAGTACTAAAAAAACGAAATAAGAAGTTTTTTTCTTGAACATCCCTCATCATTAAGTGCAGATTTTTTTTGTAATTTTAGAAGTTTCTCATTCTTTGCCTGGTTAATATTTTTTTACACTTTTCAACATAAGTATAAAGGTTGGAAGCTTTTAATTTGTTTAGTTATTAATATAATATGGAATGGGATTTTTTTTAAAATAAGACTCCGTATTTACAACTTTGTACTTGACTAATTATTTTTCTTTATTAAAATTCTTATTTACACACATTTGAAATTCTTTAAAATATTCCTATTTCTACATATCAACACATTTTAATATTATTTCCTTAGTGTACTGAACAAAAAGAAGATACATTCCGAATTTATTTTTATTTAAGCTATGAATGTTTGAATTCTGATGACATCCATCTTTGGCTACTTTGCCTAAACGCGCCTGAATTTACCATTTGCGATATTAAATTAATTATCGCTTACCGTTTCACTCGGGTTCGAGTGAGATGTGTGTGCTATTGTTTAAAATAACTACTATTTTAAAACATTTTCAAATATTAAATGCATTTCTCATCGAACTTTATTTATTCAATTTTACCTAACTCATATATAAATTCTATGATTCAAGTAAACTAGACATTAGGGTAGTCTTTTTTTCACATTTTATTGAATTTAATCAAACATATTCAGAATTTATGCAGTACACAATGAGCATTCAATATTATTCAAAGTTTCAAATAAAATTTATTTACTGTCAATTCTCCTTAAAATTTCATATAATTTTATTGCTTTCACTGTGTAATTTACAAAATTGCTTCTGCTTTCAAATATTTAGAGATAAATTGGTCCGGAGTTCTTTCGTGGAAGAAGAAAGTGTGTTGTTGCTGTTGCTTATCTTCTTCGGCTTAGACAAATTAAACCAAGTCCAGTGGACCATGTCACACAATTAAGTCAAAAACTACATCGCCTCATTCAACAGCTGCCCCTCAGAGGCACTAATTAAATATTATATATGAGAGAGAGAAGCAATGGCAGAACAGTGGCAAACAGCATAAGTCTTCTCGTTTCCATTGTAGTTACATTAGACTCTTAATGTGACCAGTCTTAAATCTAGATAGAGTGGTCTGTTGAAGTCTTGGACAGGAGCACTACAAGGACAATCTAGAGAAGAAAATTTAAAACTGGTTTTGATTATATTAATGACTGTATGTGCTACCACTAAATATTCAAGATGTATCAAGGCCAACTCGTAATGAATGAAACCAGGACTTGTTTAATTTCAGTTTGAGATATTCCGTTAACACTTATGAACCCTTGTCATCTTTAACAGATTTTGATGTATTTTCCAACCAAAAAATTTTTTATTACGTAATATCTAAACTCCATTTAAGTACTATATTCCTGTAGTAAGAAATACTACAATAAATTTCTTACCTCATATTCTTAACTGTGTGAATATAGCATGTAGCATAAAAAAATTCGTGCATTAAACACACAAAATAAAATTTCTGAATGAATAATAATTAATTAATAGTAAATCTAATGAAATTTGTAGTACTTTGGGTATTTCTGTATCAAAAAAGGGTATTCGCATGTTTTATGCTTCTTTTCATTACATTCTTTTATCGAAAGAATTTCTCAAAACACATATATTTATAAAGCTTATTTCTTCTGTCTTACATTTTTGTGAGAAAAGTTATAAGGATTCTTTATATCGAATCAAACGATTTATTAGTGAGAGAATTTAAACTTTATTGTTTTATTTTATAAAATATGTGAACTGGAAACCTGCAAAAGTATACACGCTCTTTTGTTAAGAAATTAGCCATCTGCGTTCCACATTAAATCTCCGTTATAGCATGAAAGCATTGCAACAAAAATGCTCCAATAACGTAAGTACTTTTACTGGAAAAAATTCGTGTACAATTTATAAGAATTCATGACAAAAATTGAAATTAACCTAATCTATGTAAAATCTCACTCAAATTGCATGCATTATTATTTCTGTATCTCTCATACAACGCTTTCTTTCTTATTTCTGTTTTTAAATGAGACGACTTTGTTCTATTCGATAGTAAGTATATTTTCGGAAGAAATATTTCTTACCCGGTAAACATTATTATACAAATTGTTTTTTAAACTTTATTATGTACAGGAAACCTGAAAGAATTTCGTCTTTTTGTTTTATTAATCACGAGAAGCTACTTTTCTCTGAAGCCGTAAGCAGTTCCATTTACCAAGACTTAATCCGTTTATAAAGATCCTTTTTTGCGTAAAACAATAAGTTTTAGGAACTATCCTCTTTGTTTAGAGATCAATTTCCAACATTCTTCAACGGAAACAATTTTTTCCTAATGGAATGTATAGAATAATAAAAATAAGAACTAAATGATGGAGGTTGAAGTTAAGGAGAACAGCATTTAACATTTTAGAATTCTTTTATCAATAACAAAACATCTACTGAATGATGCATGAAATTAGAGTTGATAATCTTAAAATGAAAGTAATATATGTATTAATTTTAGCAGTTTAAATAAAGAATTATCAAATCTCTCAAAAATGAATTGTTATTTTAAAATGGGAATCACGTTATTATAAGAGATTCAAACTATCATTTATAACCTGAAAAATCAAGAAAAATTATGATTGCTTTATTTCATTTTTTGTTAATCAGATAATAATAATAATAATAATAATAATAATAATAATAATAATAAATAAATAAAAATAAAACAAAACAAAATAAAATAAAATAAAACAAAAATAAAAAGTAAAATAAAAATAAAAATGATAAATGTAAAAAAATATTAAAATAATAAAAAAATGTATTATCAATACAATAATTATGCAAACAAAAATATAGTTAATATGAATACAGTATTAATTGTATCCTCTCTCACAGAATAATTACATTTCGACAGGATTCTCACACTGTCTTTATGCTGTTTAATCCGATTTGCTCAGAAGATTTTAACGTTGACGAATTTCTCCGTTTACGAGCAACTTGGCGTATTTGTACGAGCTTGGCATGTTTGGCGCGTTTCTCATTTTATGAGCAACTTGGTGGCTGAGATTTCTCCGCTTGTCTATTTGCGATTTTTCATTGAATTATCTGAATTCTAAGTATTACATTATCTTTATATTTCACCAACAAAACAAAAAACAAAATTATAAACACAAAGCAAGTTTTTTTTTTTATTTTTTTAAATAAGTTAATTAACACGTATTTCACGATTACTGTATTACACGATTCTCTGATGGTAACCGATTGTTCTTTTTCTTTTCAAACGCTTTGAGTAGCATACCATTATTGGGAATTGTGCAAAAATATATAGTATTTTCACGTTCGGTTTTTAAAAAACATCAATGTATGCAACATGTAATTTCTTACAAAATAGAGAACGTTTTACAACTTTGAAAACTTTGATCTCGTATACCTCACCGTTTTTAAGTTAGAAAACTATAATACAGCTGTTTATTGTCAGATAGCGTTGTAACTATCTTCTCCAGTAATCTTACCCATATAACCATTTTACTATAACTAGACACCAAATTTAAGGAATTAGCTTAACACAGTTCTCAAATTAAGGTGCGGGTGCAAGATTTAGTGGGATCCTTATATTTTTCCGGGTAGATATTTATTTTAAACAATTAATTATTTTTGTGGTTCATTTTTAGTATTATAGCTCTATATCAGCTCAATACATAAACGTGAGGATACCTGAGTAATGCACAAAGAATTTCATTTTTCGTCATTAATATACATTATGATTCGTATTTATCAATCAGATTTATTCCTTTTAAATGATAATTCTCTTTTCTTTTAGGAACAGTCTCAACAAACATAAATAATAATACGATTTCCTACGCAAGCGGTATATCAAACTATCTTATGCAAGAATATTACTTTATATATAAAATACCACATTTATAAAATTTTACGAATAAATTAACTATAATATGATGTGTATATATAATCTAATATCTAATATAATGGGAATGTTCAATTTAAATACTGGGGCTATTATTTGCGTCAATTTATTCTGTTTAAAGGAAAATCAAAATATATTGATCAAAAAATTTCCACGGTAATTCATTCGACAATATTAATTTCTTTATCTAATAGGCAGCGAAACGATGAAAAGCAAACCATTAATAACCAGAAATGATTTTGTGCGAAGAAATTAAGATAGTAAAAAAAATGTACGTTTATTATTTTCTTTATAATTATATTCAGATTACCTTCATGCCATCAGTACATGATTGGATGAGGGTTACAAAAAATATTTCTTGTTTTTTATTAAGTGATGTTTGTATCTTACTGTATGCCTTGAAACACAAATAGTTTTCGAAATTTCAGAGAGAGAGGGAGATAGAGAGAGAAAGAGAGAGAGACTTTATTTGAACTAGAATATACTTACTTACTTTAAATAAATGTCTAACTAATACTTTTATTTGACAATTATTTTATAATACTCCTGCAAATGAAATTCTTATTACTACAAATAAGCTTTATATTTATGCTAATTGTTTCAAATTTGCAAAAGGGATAGTCCTTGAGGTTTGAATGACTGAAAACCATTGTTTTCAATGTGTTCGAGTTCTATGAGATGAATAACTATATATAATTTTATGTTAATACACATTTAAGGAATAGATTTAAGGAATAGAGTTAGGAATAGATTTTATTTTAAGATGCCATTAACGCTAGAGGAAAAAAAACTGTCAAAAACAAATTTTTTTAGTCTAGTCATCATTGTAGAATTACCGAGATACATCTTTCGTGTTTAGAGCTTTTTGATAAATATTTTTCATGAAAAAATATTTGCTGTGATAGACATTATTATGAAGATTTGTAACATAAATACCATTCAGAAAATCAGAAAATATTCCCTATTTTGCACAGTGCAGGTCATGCATAGATTAGAGAAATGATATTTATTTTAAATTCTAAAGTTTTGAGTTTCTTTATACTGAGGATTTCAAAATTTGATTCCTTTGAAATCTGTTTTTTAAATATCCTCATTCATATATTTTATTTTTTACATTTTACAATCGAAAAGTATTGACGCTGTTTTATGGGCAAAGAAAAGTGCTGAACCTACAAAAGAACTCAAAAAATAGAAAACGAAGATTCCTAAAGACTTTTTCTGAAGTATAAAGACCAAACAAAATGAAAGTTTTCAAATAAAAAAGTAAAGATATAAAATAAGATATCTTGCTTCAAAAAATATTGCTTTAGTATTTTGAACAAATAGTTTTTTTAAAAAAAGTTTTTTGAAGAAGAAATTGTACGAAAATTATTCAGAACTAAATTAAACGGAAGAATATTGGAAATGCAAACCTAACAGCAATTTTTCAAATAAAACTTTGCAGATAAAATTACTACAAGGATTTTGGTATCATTATATAAAGTTAAATTCGCTGTTTTAACACCGTAAAACTTATCACTGCCAAAAAAAACTTCATGCTTGCATAAATGTAGTGAAATAACTATTTTTAACCTAAAGGAATTTTTTTAAGAAATTTAATAAATAGCATTAAAAGCAAATAATAAAAATAGTGGAAATAAGGATTTTGGTATCGAATATGAAAAACTTTTAAGCTCTAGAAAACTAGGTTTTTTTTTGTCACATGTGTTACTATAAAATTATTATTGCTTGATCAGTTTTTAGAGTAATAGTACTAATTAATTCCCCAAAAGTTAATGTTCTTTAGTCCAAAAACCTTTTTCTAAATTAAAACTTTATAATAGCTTCGAAACAAACAACTTTTAGCTATATAAAATCCAAAAATGTATTTTAATTTATATGGTAAAAATCAATGTCTGATTTTTATTTTTCATGAATTTTTTAAATGAAAACTTAAAGGTATTATAACTAATATAAACAGTGTTTCATAGCTAATATAAAAACAGTTTAAATTAAATTATTTATGGAAAAACTTAATGTCAGAATAATGTTACACAAATTTAGGATAAAATTTAAATTATAAATTACATGAGCAATACGACATAAAATACACACGATAACGTGTGTTGATTAGTTTTTTAAATGAATGTTTTTTTGTCATCCATATTTCATGCAAATTAAAAAACGATACAATTTCAAAACATTACTGTTAGTGTTACATGCATTTATTTGAATAAACTTTTTAATGCTTTTTAATTATTGTAATGTTTAATTAAAATAAAATACAGCCTTTCAAACAGTATATACCAAAAGAACCATTTACGTATGGTATATAAATATGGACTATATGTGACAGTAAGCATTCTTATAATATACTGAAAACTCAAATTTATGCTGGAAAAGAACGAGGACCAATGCCAGAGAAAATTCTGGATATGCGAGTAGTGAGTGATCTTACTTATGAGTATTCGGGACAAAATGTTACATGTGACAATTTTTTCACATCCTACAACTTAGTAAAACTTTTTTCTTAAACGGAAAATTACTATGTTTGACACAATAAAATGAGTTCCATTTTGATTGAGTGGTTGTAAATAAAAATAATTAGTCAGTTCAGACCTTTTTCTTTTTTAACTGCAAAACTTTAATTTAAACATTAATGCAGCACGAAACACAACATTTGAGATAATACTACACATCTACAGAATGGTCAGACATGGCTAGTTCCTTCGCCATTGTTCTCCTGTTCCTCGCTTTCTTTCCTCACTCGACTCGTCTAGCGTTCAGTTCTTGCTCAGCTCGTCAAGTAGAGTTGATCTTCGACTCCGAATCAAGTTGAGCTGTTATTTTTTTCACTAATCTTTACTGACACCATTAGAAAAAATAAACCAGAACTTTCAGAAAAATTGTTGAACAAAGAAGTGCACAGCTGCTCAGCCTTTTATTTTCCCAATAGTAGCTAACTACATTCCAAAAAAGAACAAGAATGTTACTCTTATGAACACTTTGTATCACGGTGGAGAAGTTAGCAGCAGACCTGATAAAAACCACAAGGATTTTGCATTACAAAACAACTAAAGGGACAATAGATAGATACTCTTGATCAACTTTTGAACACATACTCTTGCAAAAGAAAATTAAATCGTTGGCCCATGATAGTATTCTATAACATGCTTGATACTTCTGCCTACGATACATTTATCCTATGGGCTTCAATATAAAGCTGACGGAATGAAAAAAATGACCAAACGAAGACTTGTTTTGGAAGAATTAGGAAAATCACTTATTTTTCCATACATTGAAGGAAGACAACACTTAACAAGAATTGTGGACACAATCATGGTAGTAAAAAGAATATAGACATAAAGTGAAAATGTACCCTCAGGATCCGCTCAGAATATTTTATTGTGTAAAAAACATGCAAGGTGTATCTGCCCATCAAACAATGACTGTAAGACTAAGATGTTGTGCTGCAGTTGTAAAAAACATATTTGCAAATTTCATGTAAGATGTTACTGTCCAAATTGCAAATAAAGTTAAGCTTCGATTTCATATTTATTGTGTTATTTTTAAAGGTAATTTTTATTATATGATATTCATTTACACTTACTTTACTATTCCTTAAATTAGTTTTAACTGACAACTTTCGTTTACTGCTAGAAATTATAATATTTCGAATGGCGTCTCATTGCTCAGAATATCTAAACTATTTTAAAGGATAGCAGATTTTCTGTTCATATTTACTACACATAGGTGTAGTAAAGACGAACAGCAGGGTTAAAAGAGTTTTTTTCTGTGGTTAATATTTTTATTAATCATATTGCTTTTAAATATAATTTACTAGTTAAAGCATTTAGTGAATATAAATGATATGTTTATAAAAATAATAATATAAGTTTTATAACAAAATTCGTGATTAAAACACAAGATATTAAAACAATATTTAGATTTACAAAAGTATTTGATCATTTGTTATGTTGACAAAGTTTCAAATAAATATCCAATTATGTGTAAATATTATTATAATTTAACTATGGATAATCATATAAAAGAGAATAATGATTATTTAGAATATAGTTTTAGTGACCTAGAAATTAATAATAGAATTACT
The DNA here is from genome assembly GCA_019974015.1 of Nephila pilipes. Classification (NCBI taxonomy): domain Eukaryota; kingdom Metazoa; phylum Arthropoda; class Arachnida; order Araneae; family Nephilidae; genus Nephila; species Nephila pilipes. The sequence goes on along the minus strand of BMAW01028931.1, from coordinate 228,904 downwards.
GCTCTATTTTAAAAAAATAGGCTTACAAGTTATTAAAAAATTTCTTCAGATCTTAATTATCCCAAAATTTCATAAAGATCCTATTAAATTTAGAACCGCCACTGAGATTTTTAATACTTATGCTACAAAAGCAAGTAAATTATTACGAAAAAATATTACTAGATGAAATTAATAAATTTAATAAAACTGCTATCCTTGAATATAGTTTAGATATTATTAAGAAAATAAAAGACAAATATTTATTTGATAAAAAAAATTTGATAAATATCTTCATAATTTGATAGACATAGACGATCTAGTTAAAATGTATTGTTCATTATTTATTATTATAGTGGTTAGTGAATTCATTGTTTATGATATACTCAAATCTTTGGTTAATATTGTAATTATAGAGAAAGTTATATTAGTTATGAAGGTAACAATTTAATGAAACTATGGGTATTTTCCAAGGAAATAACTTGACAAATATCCTCATAAATATAGTGAACATAATTATATTGATGGAGAAATTTCATTACATTGATATATTGATGGTCTACTTGTTTTGAGAACTACATTAAACCTTCTGAAGATAGATCATTTTTATCGTATACATTTAAATCTCATTCAAACATAATAATAACCATGAAACATATTGTTTTGATATAAAAGTGAAAATAACAGATAATAGAATTATTAACAATATTTATGACGAGAGAGACAGTTTTAAATTTCAATTTATTGAAGTGCCTTTCTGTAGTAGTTTTTTTTATATATTTCAATATATAAAAATAATATTATGAATAATGTTACTATAAATAATAATTTAGTTCGTTGCAATAACCAAAAAACATTAATTAAAATAAGTTTATCACGAGTTATATTAAATCAAATCATCATATTATTTTATTTAAGAATACTTAAAAAATATTAAGATATATATTGTTGAAATAATATATATATATATATTTATTGAATCTCAAAGTTTATTCGCAAATAACTTAAGAATTGAAATAAAAAAAATTAAGAAACTCATAAAATATTATAACTGTAGGAATTATTAAAATATTATATATTATAAATTACTTCTAGAAGTGTGTTTTTGTAATTTCGGGGATCACATGATTAATGTTCAATTAAGAATCTCTCTCTGTATATCCATATGACAATCAGAACATAACATTATTTTTTGATGAAAATTGCGTGTTATCAGAACTTTCACCTTGTTTATGATCAATTACTTAAACCTCTCAAAATTGCTAGGCAATCTTTCTCGAAACAAGTCAAAATTTATAACTTTCTTCTACTTGCTTATACTACTATTTTTTAAGCAAACGTATGTCTCTTCGATACAAAAGCAGCATTTGCTATCCATTTTCCTGCACTTTTTTTCTTGTTGTCAGACATTCAGGTGACATTGAGAAAAAAAAAATTCCCGAAAAATAGACTTTTTTTGTGATAAGGCGATGAGAATTTTGTCTGTACTTCGTACTATTATCCTGAAGGAAAAATGTTTATGAAAAATATGTTGACTTAATAAAAAACGCAATGATGTATGTATCATGATTGGCGACCACTGAAGAAATGGGGGGGGGGAAATGTAAAATTCACATAGTGAACACAGAACTCTCATAATATCCAATCGGGAATATGAAAATGACGTTTCTTTCTAAAGGCTTTTAGCAAGTTTCTTTTAAAGAATAATGAAATGAATTTTCGTTGTGGAGCAAAATATTTTCTTTCAAATTAGATTTTATTTGCAAATTTCTTTTTGACTAAATTTAATTGTGGCAAATATGAGTCTTAATTTGAATGCTTTTTAATTACCTACTAAAATAGACTCACGAATAGGTATTTATTAATTAAATAATAAATCTTTATTAGAGTTAAAATGTAAAACAGACCTGGATTCATTATATATTATTTAAATAGTATTCACAGAGAAATTGCAAAATAATATTAATATCAAATACTTTAAATATATACACATGTTTTATTTTTATCAGATTAAAATTTGCTTCATTCTTTTTTTTAAAAGCAGTTTGATAATTTTAAAAATGATGTATCAATTAAATTCACTAATTACAGAAATGCAAATGTATTTCACTTTGAGAAATTTATTAAACTTATCAAAACATGTTATCAAAAAGGCCATTGTTTTAAAATAATCATAGACACCTGGCTTATAATAAGTAAATTCCTATCTCCAAAGGCAATATATCTATGTGTCTGATTCCAACAATTTTAGCTATATATAACCTTATTTGAGCAGTATAATTAATAATACACACAATTCTTAATTATTATCGTTATATTGAAGGAAGATGGATGTTTTAGTTCTTTCAAAATTACCTAATTAAGTACTCATGGTAATTAAGGAAAATGATAGATGTTTTTCCGTTAACACAAAAATGAAGCGAAACTTCCTGAAAAGCGGAAACAATCAAGAAATTTCAAATATGTAAATGAGTATTAAGTGCTAAGTAGAAATAAATAAATAGATATTTCAGAAATTTTATGAAACTAGCAATAAAACAAAGCAAACATAAACATTCTCTCCAAGAAAAGTTTCTATGCTAAATACCGTCTATCAATATTAAAAAAAATATTGTTATAGTGTTCTTATAAAACCACTTTATTTAGAGGATTTTGGATTTTTTTATCTGAAATTATTTTAAAAAATTGTCTATTTCTCAATTGAGAAAGTGATACATTTAAATGGGTGCATTTACTTTAAAATATTTACTTCTAAGAAATGTAAATAATGAAGTAAATTGCTTATATTTTTGAACGGAAGAAAATAATATGTTGAATGTTTCACATTTCAGCGAAATAGTAAATGTAAGTAGTAATGAAAAGAATAATAAGAAATATCATAATTTGTCTGGTACATTTATTAATCTCAATGAAGTAAGCAAGAAAACATGAATCAATTATCCCCACGTTCATGAAATGGAATATATTTTTGGAAATTGCAAATCTTCTGAATGCATGGAAATCATGAATAATTTTATGAACATATGAATCAAACAAAATTACTTCAACTCGTTATCAAAACTAATTTATATAAGAAAACAATAATAACTTTGTATCAAAATTTAAGAGTATATTATTTCTATTAAATTACTGTTTACGAGGTACGACAGGAAAATAACCGTAATAGGGCTGCAAAATTGTTTTCTTAAATTTCACATATTAAATCATTATAACTTTCAATATACCTCCATTCTTGATCCTTACACTGTTCTAAACGAATTTTCCATTGTTACAAACAGCGTTGGAAGCATTATTTCGAAAATATTTTTATCACGCATTCCGTTTTTTCTTCTGCAGCTTCATAGCTCTCAAATCATGTTCTGTTTAGAGCATATTTCACCTAGGGTAGGGGTGGCGAACCTTTGTGTATCAACGTGCCATTTTTTCTTAAAAAATGTTTAATGAGGTCATAGATGTGCCGTCAAATAATTTTGACGTCGTGATTATTGGGAAAATAATAATACTAAATATTATCAACTCAAAACTCTTTATTTACTACAAAAAAAAATACATTTTGCAATGTCTCAGTTATACGCGTAATTCAAATTACAATAACATTAGTGTGACTTCTGTTGTTGCAGATTAGATGACAAATAACTTATATTAGGGTTGTAAGATGTTACTTTTAGCAGAACGCAGGCTGAACTGGACTCATCTGTCAATTGGTTTCTAAGCGAGTCTTTGATGTTATTCATCTCTGAAAATAATGACTCACAGGCATAAGTAGATGAAAATATGGTTAAAATAACCCGAGTCAGCTTCTTCAAACAGTCAAATGAGTCTGGTAACGAATTCCAAGATTCCAAAATTTTGTTATTGGTATTTTTACTTATATTGTTTGAAATCTTTCTGTTTCAATTAATTCTAATTCTTTCCTTGTTTCAATAAATTTTTGAACCCATATTGAACTAGACTGGAAATCAATCAGCTGCATTTCAAATTCTTCAATTTCCAACCAATCGAATTGGGACAAGTTTAGTTTGTCAAATGAAGTCACATCAGGGTACATAATATAAACTTGAGTGTTTCCAATAATTCTTTGAATTGAGAAAATCTCGCTGAAAATTCATTGATTGAAGAATCAATTACAGAAATAAATTTTTCAGTGACTGTTTCTTCACCTGGTTCCACATGTATATCTAAATCTTTGATATTTTTTTTCAAGTTTGGAAAATACTTGTAGTGTCTTGTAATAATATCGTTCCTGAAAACATGCAGTTTAGCGTCAAAAGCGCAAATGAGATCTATCATGACGATAATTGTTTTATTTGTGCCTTGAAGCTTCACGTTCAATTCATTGAAATGTTGGCATATGTCTGTAAAAAACATCAATTTTGAAAGACACATAATATCCAACAACTGGGGGTATTGTTCAATTTCCCCCTCATTTTGCAGAAACAGTTTGATTTCTTCCAAGCAATCAACAAATCTTTGAAGTACGTTTCCGTGGCTCAACCAGCCAACATTATTATACATCAGTAAGCCATTATACACCGAAGTGACTTCATTTAACAAAGCATCAAACTTTCGCTTATTTAAAGCCTGCGACGAAATGAGATTGACTATTTTTGTGACTACTGCCATTAAATTATCAAGAGATGTTAAACCACTCTTAGCGCACAAGGCTTGTTGGTGAATGATGCAGGGGAATTCAAGAAACGAATGTCCTATGTCTGTTTGAAATAAACTTATGAAACCATTTTTTTTTGTCCACCATACTTTGAGCTTCATCAGTTGTCACTGAAACAATTTTTTTCAAATCGATTTCTTTCTCAGAAAGCGAATTTTTAACAGCTGTGCAAAAATCTGTGCCCTTTGCAGTTGTTAGCAACGATGTTATTGCAATTAATTCTTCCTTAATAACGTTTCCCATGGAATATCGAGCAAAAACAGCTAAACGTGCAGATTTAGTGACGTCAGTGCTTTCATCAAGACATAGCGATATAAAAGGAGTGGAGTTAATGTCAATTATTTGTTGATCTTCTACATTTCCGGCCAGTTTTATGATTCTCTCCTTAATTGTGTTTCTAGATAGAGGAGTATCTTTGAGGCGCTGAATTATCTTATCTTTATTATTGAAATCATCAAAAAGTGAGGGTGCGCATGCTAACCAATCTTCCTTCAAAAATTCTCCTTCTTGAAAAGGTTTACTATGCCGAGCAATGACATTCGCAGCCGAGTAACTTGACGCGTTCGTATGACAATTTTTGACAACATATTTTGTCATAGACGTCGACTGTTTATTTCTGTCTTTCATAGCCCTTGCAATTAATTCCTTTTACTCTGCTTCGCTTTTTTGACTAACGAATTTGTGATTTGTTTCAAAATGCCTTTTTACAGACGATGTTCTACTTACCACTGTTCCAGAACATGAAGCACACACCGCTTTTTCGCCTTTACTAATCATGCCATATTTCTCAGTCAACCAAGTTTGAAATTCTCTGATACACTTAATATCTTGCACTTTTTGCTGAACTAGTCATACTAAATAAAAGTTAAAAATCGTAAAAAAAAACGAATAAATCTTAAAATACAGTTGTGTCAACGAAATTGACTATTATGCTATGCTTAAATAAACTATGCGTCATTATCAATTATAATCCACGATGTAACTACAAAAACAAAAGAGTGCGCTTCCTGCCCGAAGACCTGTGCTCGAACACTCCGTGTTATGAAACTTGATGTGTGAGGGTACCAGGGTTTCGGTGCCATTTTTAAAAAAAAAACCATTTTCGGCGCCATTTTTTAAAAAAAATGGGAAAAAACCCCATTTTTTATTTTGTTTCTGTTGGGAGTGTAGTCGAAAGTTTTTGTAATAGAATAACGATTATAACGAAAGTTTTGTTAGAGAATGTAAATTCTGATAAGTATTATGTGTGTGTATGATTTATTAAAATGTGAAACACTTTCATCTCGTCATTTCGAAGTTTTGGATTTGTTTCGTCCATAGGATTGAAACAGTGAAATACTCCGTAGCGTAGGATCACTCTATTTCTTCCGTAATATGCTTCATAGTAAACTTTGTGATCGGTGGCGTGCCCAAAATATTGTGTCGCGTGCCATTGGTTCGCCATCCCTGACCTAGGGGAACAGAAAAATGTCGCATGGTGCCAGATCACGTGAATAACGCTGCTGGTCCAAGCTCAATGTTGGACAATAACTGATAAGCAAGACTATGTGTGCATGGGATTTTACGTTACATGATGCCATAGCCTATGTTTGGCTATAATTACGCATAGTCTGGTAAATAGTACGTCATATGATGTGGTATGTTAAGTTTCCTGCATTTTATACTTAATTGAAAAATTTTAGAGCGTTATATTTATTCTATGTTTGCTTTTTGTCGCAAAATTATGATTCTTTTCACAAAGAATCATCGTAAAAAATATTCTTTCAAAAAGTAAAATTTAGTTTTGCAACACGATTTGTATTTTATGTTTTTTTTTTCATAAAGCGCTACTGTTTATTCAACGGGAAATTAGAGTTGATAAAATTACTGCAAGAACAAGTATATGAATTTATGGAAAGTATAAGAAATAAAAAAAAATACTGAGAAAAGAGAGAGAGAAATGAGAGAGAGATACCTTTTACAAGCCTTGTTTAGAGTCAGGAGTACTAAAAATGTTTACATCTCTATTCTAAATGGAAAGACAATTAATATTAGAGAATCAAGAATATAATTATCAAGAATCTTTTCAGATTGCTAATTAATGTGTTGTCATAGTTTAATGTTATGATTATTTATTACAAATGGAGTCAAAATATTATTTATTAATTAGATATTTTATATCGTATAATTATCATTTTAGGACAATTTATTGATTATGTATTGCTTTTGATAAGAGATATTTTGCAAAATAAAACTGCAAATTTGATAAATTTTCGTATATATTGTCTTGCAACGTCTTAGATGTGGGCTGCCCTTAACAATATTTTATACTTCTATAACTGGATAGTTGAGTTAATAAATCCACATGTGTGCAGAACGGGTACTTCAACTAGTATGTATATAAAATGTTAAATGCGATACAAAAAATCCCAGTTAAGAAATATACTGCATAATAAGAATCATTATAACAGATTTGCCATGACAATTAAGGCCCTCATTTCTCGATTTGTCAAGAAAGTCTAAAAAATTCTAATGAATTGGTTGTTAATAATCTTAAAAAACTCATAGTATAATGTCTAAATCGGAAATATGTCGACATAAAAAATAAAGTATTTGAGTATTAAACTCAGTGTAATATATTAAGGATTTCTATTTTCAAGATGTTAAAAGCTTTGGCCTTTTTAGGGAAGAAGGGAGTATAATTTATATGATAGAACGTAAATTTTCCTTTGTTTTGTTTTAAAAACTTCGTTTGTAGATTGTCTTTAAATTATTGATTAATTTAGGAGAAATTTTATAATTAGTTATTTAAAGGTAAGAAACCAATCACTGGTCTTAAAGTGAACTGAAAATTTAAATAATTTACTTTTTGCAAATGTGAATAATGAGTTTTTATATCTAACTTTTTTATTATCTTGAAATATTTGCTTAGAAATTTGATGTCATTATTGACAAAACTCTAGGCAATTAACGATAAAATTATTATAAAATTGGAAAAAAAAAAAAAAAAAAAAAAACCCCGGAAACACAGGAAAATGGTGTATTGATAATATGATATTCATAAACAATTTGAAAATAATGAATAAAAATTCAAATGTTAATTATTGATTCTCCCTTAGTTTCAATACATCAAAATTGCCTTATACATTTCCGAATGAAGACGATGAACAAGGGGAAAAAATGATATGTTCGTGTTTCATATTCATGAATCAGGAAACGTATTTTAAATGTCCTAAAATTACTAAACACAATAAAACGTCTTCTAAGAATTTATAAAATGTCCTCAAAATGTTTTCAAACTTTAAAAAAACGCACAGAAAGAAAAAATAAAAATAAAAACAACTGAATTAATAAATATGTATTTTTAAAAATTGAAATCATATATCAGTATTTGATAAGTATGTAATGCATCTGTTATGTCAATTAAAAGAGGGAATGCTATTGACTCCTTAACACTCAATTTTGTATCAAAAACCTGTGAAATATTCTGAGAATATTTTCGATGTATTAAAATGTGTAATGATTTTAAATTTATACTTTTATTAAATGTAACATTAAATATCCTAAACTTTTTTAAAAATCTAAATTCAATATTTGACTGTCAACGCAATGGATTTTTATCTCTTAAATTCATCTCAATTTTCCAAATTTTTTTTTAAGCAGAATTATTTATTAAGTTCTGTTAAAACTTTTGGTATGCTTTAAATGTGAAAGAGATGCAAAGTTGGACTTACAAATCAATTTAAAAGCTTTCTGCGCTGAAGTAATAATATCCCCATTTATATTCAACTTATCCCCACTATAATCAAATTAGTAAAGTCACTTCATACTTCTTTAAGGACATTAATAAATGTCTTTCATTCGAATCTCGTTCTATATTTAGTTTAACTGGTTGACTAGAGTCAAAAGAATGAGACAAGAATTATTAATTAGCATGTAGGCTAGCGACACAATATGCGAGTTAACAAGATCAAAAAGTAAATCACAGCATCGAAAATTCAACGAGCAGAAACCTAAGAATTTCATTAATTAACGAGTAGATGACGTATTCTATGTAACAACATGTGTCCTGGGACTGTTCTGGACTCATTCGAGAATTATGATGTTTTATCTTTAGTGGAGGAAAGAACAACAAATAAAGAGAACTCATTTTCTCGCTAGCAGCCTTCACCGCTTTTGAGAAAGATTACTATCGTTAAGAGGACAGACGCCACGTTCAGGCCATGTGGCTTACGTCTAAATATATTGTTGCTTTTCATTATATGTGCGTTTAAAATTATTCCGACAATGTAATAGTTCAGTTATTTTTAGAAATTTCTTTCTTTCGTGTCTCTTGACTAATTAGTGATTTGTTGAAAGTTAATAAAAATATTTTTGAATATTTATATTCATTAGTATTAACTCCTTCTAATTAATAAATAAATATCCATCTTTCCCTCCTATTTAGCAACATAAGTTATAGTAAAGGTTATATGGGTTAAACATCATTGCTTACAGAATTACAAAATATTTATACAATTATGTTATAGTTTTAGTTGTGTTAAGATTCCCAATAATAAATACACCTCTGGCTCACTTATTATTATTTATAAAATTAAAGAAAGTTGTATGGTGAATTATATTTTATTACATGTTGTAGGATTGTAAAAATTTTTCAAAATACCACTGAATACAGTATTAAATTATTTTTATGAGATGTCTTTAAATAATTACAACGTTTATAGCTGTTTCAAATAATTCTAAATATTCGTTACAAAGTTGTTATGAATAGCTTATAATTATCCATGGAAAATATTAATAAATAATTTCGTAAAACTGTAAAAGTTTGAGAGAATACAGAACGAACTATTTTTTTTTTCAATTTAATCATTCCTTTAAAGTTAAAAAATATTCCTGTATATTTTTAAGTTTTGAATAAATGATATTTGTGTGTAAAAATGATATTGTATCATATTAGTAGCAGAACATTTATAAAATGCTTGAGACTAAGGAGATACTGTTTTGTTCATGAGAAGTAGGGCAGTTATAAAAATGATTAATTGAAACTAATTATTTATGTAGCGTATAAATTGCTACTATAACAATGTTTAACTATAAATAAATGAGAAATCATTTTCTAAATTTTATTCATAATTTATAGTCTTATAAATTATGAATAAAATGGAAAAACAAAGTATTAGCATGAATAAATTGTACAAGAATGAATTTTAAGGCATTTTTAAAAAGGTAAGGGAAGTCTGTATACTTCTCGACTTGTATTACTTAACTTCAAATTAAGTAGAATTAGCAAAACTGAATTTAAAATAACAAATTTTGCATAATGATCCTTGGTTTGTGATCCAGAGTAAACTGTCAGTTTGGTAATAATAAAAAGCAATGATTTTGTCCAAATATAAGATTGGAAACATTTACTAAAAACGCCCACATTACTAGATTATAATATAAAAGTAATACTTAAAAATATTCCAAAACAAAATTGCTAAGAGAAAAAAAATATTGCTTTACACTAATTATTTTTATTAGAAAACATTTAACTCCAAAGGTTTTCCAAATTAAATATTTATGTAAATTATTTTCGCTTTTTTTAAAATAAGCTTAAAAGGCAATGAAAGATTTCTCTATTTTTTTCCACTGGCAAAAACATTTATCATCAAATTTCGGAAGAAAAATATACTAATTCTTCTGCGATTAAATATAATACTTACTATTTGAAAGTAGATTGTTCTTATTTTTGTTACATATATATTATATATATATACAGTGTGCCCACTAAAGTCCATGCACTACTGAGTGAACTACTTGGAGGAACATTGCGAAGTTATCGTTTTTATCTCAAATATGGAACTAGATAAGAGAAAAAGAAGATATACAAAATTGTAGAGCATCATAGATTTAATTCGAAAAGACACCTTGTGGACATTAATGCGTAGAAAAGAACGGTTAATAGGCGTATTTGTTTCTATTTCCAACACTCTGACGTGACAAAACGATCGGAGAAAGGAAAAAAAAACAACAAGAACTAGTTATAACAATTCATTTTATTTGAGATATTCAAACTTCTCACAGTCAGCTTCAATGTACATTTGGATTGTCGTTTAAATGTTGCATTGCATACGTTGGAGTATAGAGCGTGACACGTTGGCACAAGCGACCGTAATGTGTCGTTTAAGGTCCTTCAATGTTTGTAGAGGGGTCATATATGTTATACCTGCAGTTTCAGGTATATCCAAAGAAAAACGTTCAGTGGAGTCAGATCAGGCAAAGAAGGCTACCCTTTCAAACCGCCATACCTAATTATTTAACTCTAGAATTCCTTAACAAGGTACTGCTTCACTGGAGATGTCATATGAGCAGGCGCGCTATTATGTTGAAATCATCGATTCCTAAGATAAAATAACGGCAAATTCTCAATAAAATCGGATATTACGTTCTATAGCAATTGTAAATATCGAGTACCCTTTTACGTGCCATCATAAAATATTGGACCGCTCAGATTGTTCTTGTAAATTGCACAACAAAAGTTAATAGCAAATCGCATTTGATGTCGAACGTCGGTAAATCATCTAGGATTTTTCAGTGCCCAGTAATGGGTGCTGGAAACTGTAATTACAAGCCATTCCATGAAAGGCATGCCTCATCCATTAACACTATATCTACCAAGAATATTGCCTGGACCTGTATCTGATTCATGACAAATTTGCTCCATGCATAGCGTAACTCGGCCTCCCCTCCAGTAAAACCTGTAGAAGTTTTGGTTGTTGGTTGGTATGGATGAGCACCTAATTCACTCAGGATTTTCCAAACCTGACTTTTGGAGAGGTCACAGTGTTAAATTATCTCTTTTGTGCTACATTTAGGGTATGCGAGGACTTATGCTAATTCCTCATCCGATAGAACTTGACGTCCTACCTTAGCTGGTCTGCCGGATCAAGCTCGAATATTCACACAGCCTGTCTCCCTTAAAAGTTTTACAATAGTTAGGATGATTTGATAAGAATAACGCGGCTCTGCGGTGAAACGTTGCCGATACAACCTTGTTGCTCATTATGCCTTGCGTCCACATTCACCATACAATATAACCATCTCACAATACTCAGCTTTGGAAAATCGCTCCATGACCATAAAAATCATCATTATACAATCCCAAGATGACTCTTTCATAACTGTCTTAGGTGAACAGGCGTGACATTTCTTACGCATTTGCATACTGTAGATATTTTTAAAACCAAACGAAAATTGTTTTTAGTTGATGCAGCAATATTTTACACGATTTATGTATTATGTACTCTGCTTATAAAGACAATAAGTACAAGGATTCAACCGTAGGAGTTTGAATCGCAGTCCTTTTGATTGGGGATCACATTTGATATCACTGTGCTACATTGCGGTGTCGTGTTTAGCTCTAAAGATATTAATTGCTTCTCCTTCCGTATAAATTTTGTGATCCCACAATGAAGGGAATGACAAATGCGAAAAAACAAATGCGCGTTTCAACCGTTCTGTTCTTCACTTTAATGCCCACAAGGTATCTTATAGTACAAAATAGATGATACTCTACAACTTTGTAAATAATTTTTTTCTCTATCTCATTCCGTTTTTGAGACTGAAATGGTAACTCAGCAGTTTTCTATCACATAACGACGTGGATGGTTTCATTCATTAGCGCATGGTGACTTTATATACCTAAACAAAACTTTCACGAATGTAGCAGCAGCTGTTTCGAAGTTAAGAGGATAGTATGGGATTTTAATCAGCGCCTGTATATATATATATATATGTGTGTGTGTGTGTGTGTGTGTGTGTGCATGTGTGTGTGCATGTGTGTGTAATTTAAAGTTGTGCATGAAATAAATCATCAGCATTTACAAAATAATATATTAAAGAAGAAATTATATATTACTATACTAATGAGTAAGTAATTACAGAGTAAATCTCTATCATTAACATAATTAATAATTTTGCACCTGTGTTTAATAATAACAGTTTTATCATAACCATCTACATTATTTTATAAAATCATTTGTAAGATTCTACAATCTGTATGAATTTATGTATTGAAACTAGTAGTCACAGTTCTAAATTTAATAGGTACTTCATGAAATATAGGAATTAAAATGATATGAGTGTCACATTTTACAATATTCATGTTATAACCTATATTTTTTATATAAAGCTTTCTTTCTATATGTTATATCAATCTTTATTTTTATGGTTATTTCTTTATCACTATTCGGTACCTCAATAAAAGTATTAATATTAACAAGAAATTTATTAGTCATGTAGAATCAAGATTTTGTAAATAATAACATAGTAACCTGAGAGACATATATCAATATAGCGAACTCATTCTGTAATATAACCTCGTTAATATATATATATATATATATATATATACACATCAATCAATAACTCCGAGACTAGAGATGGCGCTCGTAAAACCAGTAACCAAGTCTTCAGAGTACTAACCTTTGCTTGAAACGTGTCAAAATTTTAAGTCGATCGACCAGAAACAGCCAGAGGCAATACGTAATAA
>BMAW01028931.1:156675-206113 GCA_019974015.1 Nephila pilipes | reverse complement strand
TATATATATATATATATATATATATATATATATATATTTATAAGCAAGAATTTGGGCATAGGAAAAATTTTAATATTTCAAAAAAAATAAACCTACAAATAATTTTTAAAATATAGAAAAAAAAATATGATAAAAATTTTTTAATTGCATAAAACCTATAAGAAATTTTAAAAAATACACAACTAAGCAAGTAAGATATAGATAACTGTACCTGAAAGAATACTAAACTTAAAAACTATAGACAAAAAGATAAAACTAAAATCATAAATAAGTAATAAGTAAGGCATGAAAAATGTAGAAAAGAAAAACGATGAGAAAATGATGCATAACATTTACATAATCTATATCAACTTTTTTCATATTAATTAAGAGAACAAAGTTTTATAGGTACCCAATAATATCAATAGAAAAATGTTATAAACCAGAAGAGGAACGCCATAAATTCATAAAAGAAACAAGAGGGGGGGAATTGCAAAAGAAGAAATAAATTAAAATGGACTTTCAGACAATAAGCAGACAAAATTTGTATTTTTGAAAATAGGAAAAGAACTATCTTTAAATAAATCAGCCAAATTTACGAAAATTGCCAACACTTACATGAGATGTCATGCATGTCCTCAACATTCACTCAAATCTCCTCCATACTAATCAAACTTCTCCCATTTCAACAAATAATAAAATTCAAATTTTATTTTATTCTTTACCAGGGAGAAAAAGAACTAACATAAGTTCACTTAATAATTATTTTTTTCAAAATTCCTATTAATAAAATTCAAAGGAAACAAAATTTTAAAAATGTATCCAAGTAAAAATAAAACTCATGTATTTTGACACAAGTCTAATATTACGTAGAATATGACTGAAAATTATATTCCAAAAATAATTTAGGCTTAATGAAATCCCACATAAATGGACTCAATGAATCATACAAAACGAAAAAAATCATATATATATATATATATATATATACAGGGGTTGGACAAAAATATGGAAACACCTTTTAAAAAACATGTTTCTTTGCTTAATATGGTGTAGGAAAAACGTTGGCATCCAAAACAGCTTGCAGTCTTCTCGGAATGGATAAATACAGTTCCTGTATGTGTGCCAAGGGAATATTATACCATTCTTCCTGCAAAACGGTGGCAAGTTCAGATAACGATGTTGGCGGTGGATAACGAGAACGCACTTTCCGTTCCAATGTAGACCACAAAGGTTCGATAATATTCAGGTCTGGTGACTGTGGTGGCCAGGGGAGATGGGACAAATCCTCCTCGTGCTCAGAAAACCAGTCCTGGACAATGTGAATAGTGTGAACAGGGGCTTTGTCGTCTTGGAAGACACCATCACCATCGGGGAACAAAGTTTGTACCATGGGAGGAACTTGATCTGCCAAAATGTTCACATAAGTCTTGGCAGTCATGTGCCCTGACACAGTTATCATGGGGCCAGCAGAGAACCACGATATCGCTGCCCAAACCATAACAGAACCCCTGCCATGTTTCACTCTTCGCAACAAGCAGTCTGTATTATAGGCTTGAGATGGCGTTTTCCAGACGTAAACTCGGCCAGAAGTGGGAAACAATGTGAAAGAAGACTCGTCAGACCATATTACACGCTTCCACTGCCCTATAGTCCAGGCTTTATGACTTAAACACCACCTTTTCCTGTTACGGGCATTAGCATCACTGATGAGTGGCTTCTCAATTGCAGCACGGCCAGAAATTCCCTGTTTATGAAGCTCCCTTCTAATTGTTTTGGTACTCACAGGGTTCTGTAACACAACATTCATTTCAGCAGTAACTTTTGCAGCTGTGGTCTTCTTATTTTTCGTCACAATTGCCCTTAATGATCGTCTGTCACGATCACTCAGCACACACTTTCGTCTGCGCTGTGATTTAGCAGATGATGTTTTTCCGCTTTTCAAATATGCGGAATAAATCTTCGATACAGTACCTCTTGAAACACTAAACACCTCGGCTACCTTGCTTACGGAAGCACCTACCATACGTGCTCCAACAATTTGCCCACGTTCGAAGTCTGTTAACTCTGACATAATGCAATGACAACCTCACATAACAGTACTCCGACAACAACTGAACTGTTTAGCACATTTACGAAGTTGTATAGGTGGCGTTAGTAGTCAAAAACGCCAGCACCACCTACATATTTCATTAAAATCAATCTTTCTTTTCAAACATGCATTTTACAAGGTGTTTCCATATTTTTGTCCCCCCCCTGTATATATATATATATATATGAGCCGTTTTCTTTGTAAGTGGTGTAAGTCCATTTTTACATAAAATTAGTTAATGATAAAAATGAATACAATTTACTATGAACTTTTTATTTATAAACGTTTTCCAAAAAAATCTGTTAAAATTTTCATTGTTTTTATCATTACAAATTTTCGTAGTTAATGAAGTTACAAATATAATTACTTTGAAATTGGTGTAAGTCCACTTTCCTGAAAAACGTTATTTAGTTCAAAGTTGTACTACATAATTTCTTTAGTGTATTTTTATTTGTGGGGTAATATTGTAAATGACATAAACATTTTTATAGTTTCCTGGAATTTCGGTTTCCCCCGTTTATTATAGAATTTAAAGTCACTGTATGAAATATATTAATGTGTCGTATTTGTTCACTTATCTTGAAGAAGGTGAGATGTATTATTGCGTTTAAAACTATTAAGTGTTAAGTTGATAATAAGTATGCATTTCATATTATATAATTATTAAAATGGAAAATTGCTATTTAGAATCGGACATGAATTCAGGTGAGTATTTACAGAAAAAAATCTTATATTGATACATGTCATTCTACATTTTAATTAATTTTAATAGTGTATTATTCTTCCTTCATAGAAATCATCTCAATGAATTTAATCAAAAATGGAATCCTAAAATCAGATTCTGAAAGCAATTCTGATGAAAATAATTATTATTCAAATAAATATTTTAAAAGAAAGAGAAACATACAACCCATGTTGAGTTCAGATGACAATGCTTCAGATAACCATGCGTCAGATTCTGCGAAAGAGAACAATAACATAAATACGCAAAAGAACAGAAAAATGAAGCGCAACAGTGTACAAAAATACTAACAAATACCGATAAAATAGTTTTAGCTAAAAAATTTGAAAATATATAGTGTGCGGTTGCTTAAAAATTGTAGAATTCTTGTTAGTGAAACTGACCGCAATAAAATTTCGACATTTTTTGGAGCCTGGCAGAATTTAACAAGCAAAATGTATTTCTCTTAAAAGCTGTTCAATGGTGTAATATAAGAAAAGACGCCAAAGAAATTATAAAGGAGCACAAAGAAAACGTGTATATAAATATAATTTATCTGTTCCGGCTGGAAAAGTTTGGGTTTGCAAAAACTTTTTGTAAATACTTTTAAAATATTAATAGGACGATTAGATCATGTTTTAAAATCTAAAGATGATAGAATGGATAAGCATGGCCGGATGCCAGGATCGTCTAGAAAGATTTCGGATGCCCAGCCAACCCATATAAAGGAGCATATCCAAAGTTTTCCGCAGTATGAAAGCCATTTTACACGAACTCATAATCCTAAACGAAGATATTTACACCCTGAGTTAAATGTCTAGCAAATATACAAGTTATATTTAGAAAAGTGTGACGAAAGTAGTTTTTATCCTTTAAAAGAAATTACAAATAGGAGAGTTTTTAAAAAGGAATTCAAATTACATTTTCATCAACCGCGAAAAGACACTTGTCAAAAATATGATTTTCTAAATTTGAAAATAAAAACATCATGTAACAATGTTGAAATCACAATCCTCACAGAAGAACATAATTTACACTTAAAGAACGTTGAATTAGCAAGAAAAGTATGTAAGAAGATAAGATTTTTACATCAGAAAATCCAGATAGATATTTCGCTTTTTCTTTTGTCTTACAAAAGGCATTACCCTACCCAAAATTGTCAGTGTCCATTGCATATTATAAACGTAATTTGTATGTTTTAAATGCAGGTTTTCATAATTTTCATAATAATGAGGTTTATATGTGAGCAGGGGACGAAACTATTGAATCCAGGAGTGGCCAAGAAATTGCTTCTTGTTGCTTGAAGCATTTAGAAAATGTAACTACGCAACAGTATGTAATTGAGTACAGCGATATGTGCACAGGACAAAATAAAAATTTGAAATTGGCTTTAATGTGGCTTAAAGTTGTTCAGTCCCCCAAGAACGCCGTAGAAATTATCGACCATAATTTTTTATATTCTGGGCACTCTTATCTACCAAATGATGCCAATTTTGGAACTATCAAGAGTACTATAAGAAAAAAAGATTTATTGTATGCCCCTAAAGACTATTATACTATCATAAAACAATGCCGAAAATATAAAAAGTTTATTTTGCATGAAAGGAAATAAGCTGATTTTGTTTCTACAAAACACTTAGAAGATGCAACTCTAAGAAGGTGAACAAATATTAATGGGGAAGAAGTGAATTGCTTGAAGGTATGTTGGATAAAGGTTTTAAAAAGCAAACCTATGTACAATGTTTTATAAAACTTCATTTAGTGAGAGTGAGGATTTTAAATCACTACATTTATTGCCTTCATGGGGCATACAAACTTTCGAGATATAGTACAAAAACGTTTATATCATCATTCCAGATCCATCACATTTGAAAAAGTTACAGATATGATTGATTTATTACCATATATCCTTCCAATATATCATGACTATTTTCAAAAACTTGATTATAATGAAAAAAGTTAAAATATATAAATAGTAAGACTATAAATAATTTTGGTTGAATGGCAAATGTTGAAATAAGGCCTTTTTATTATGTTATTTTTTATTTTTTTATTGTTGAAGTATTTGATAAAAATTTCAAAAAAGAAATTGGTTTGGTTCCAATGATATTCCGTAGTTAATATTTTGTAAATGTAAGATTTTTCACTTTTTGCTGACTTTGAAAGTGGTGTAAATCCTTTAGAAGTCATTAAAAGTATAAATTTTTGTTAATCACATTTAAAAAATGATTACATTATAAATTTAAGTCAATTTAATATTTAAAAAATACAAAACTAGTGCAATAACATATATTCATATTTTTCAAATTATTAAAGTGCAAAGCCTTAATTATCTCCATATAAAATAACTTATCCACTTATTAATATTAAAATAACTTATGCACTTATTAATATTAAAATAACTTATGCACTTACACCACTTTCAAAGAAAACAGCTTATATATGAGTGTGTTAGTGTATATCCATATATGTATACACATGTATGAGTATATCCGTATATGTACACACACACTCATATATAACTATATACACATGAATGTATGTATGTATTTTGTTACGAAATTTTTTTTCAGTAAGTGTGTGGGAGTGAAAATCAAGTCCAACTAGGAGGACAATGACGAATAATATTCTTAAATCTTCAGGATAGCATACGGGAATTACAGCTTGGACATCAACAATACAATCAGATACATGACCTTTGTACAGATTAGTGACACAAACACATACAAAAACGCACTTATAATAACTTTCATAGCTATATAAGCTTTGTTCAGCTCACTAACTTCTAGTTCTCACTACGGTCTACCTCTGCAGCAACATACAACACTTCCAGAGCAAGTTCCGACAATTTCCGGCAGATACACGCTCCTTACTTGCAAATTCACTTGGCACGCTTCACCCGAAGTGCCGAAACCTTCAATCGATTTTCCGATCTACCTCCGTAACAGAGACTCAATAGACAGGTTCTGACAGTTTCGTTTGATTCTGACCGAGTCCTTCATATTCACTCTGTCACGATTTCCCTATTGGTCTACAAAGCGTACTATTCAGACAAACTGATTCCGTACGAACATTGATTCCCAACCTCTCAGACTCTTGGCGTATTAAAACCTCTTCTGGACAGGTATGATGTAACATGGGAAAATTCACGAAAGGTTTCTTCCCGCCAAACTAAACTTGCTAATTTCTTACTAAAGTCGCCCAGTTTCTTGCGAAGTTTCCAAAATCATTGCCAAGGCAAACGGATCATTAATTAAACTTCCTTTTGTTAACTGATGACATGTCTGCAAATGCATCTTTTTCTTCACATGAGATTCAGTCAGGGAAGCACCATCTTATGTTCGAATAATGTGTGTATATATATATATATATATATATATATATATATATATATATATATTATATTTGAATAATAATTTAGCTTCTGTGGAATCTATCTGAAAACGTTCTTCCATTTGGGGTTATTTTTCCTGTATTAAATGAAGACAGACTTTAATGTGATCAAATTACCTTTAGTTATAGAGCCCACATATTGAAAAATACACTTGTTTAAGTAACAACACAAGTTTCACCATTCCTCATATATGGTAGTGACATTTAATGTTGTATCGTGTGCCTCAAGTTTCACTTAACAGCCTCTGAGATTGTAAGAAAATGTCAACTTTTATATGAAATATAATTTAATTTTCTATTTAAAATAATATTTATAAATTTAGTTTTTAATAAAAGAGTAATACAATTATTATTTTTTTAACATTACTTATTAAATCACTTAAAAAGAGGAATTTTAAAGATATCAATGACTATAAAATAGACAAAAGTATTGAAAAAACACCCGATTAATATCATTTTTGATAGATCATTTATTATCAAAAGATATCAATATCGTTATAAAGAGAATATGATGGAGAATATAGCTTCAGTGAAACACCTAGAAATTTGCATTTGCTACTAAATAGAATTTTTATTTATTTAGTTTATTTTATCGTATAAATTGAATGTTATGGGAACATCTATCCGGTCATTCTTTTCTTCTACTATGAGTGTTAAGAGCTTAAGTATTATAAATGCAATCGAATATCAAGGAAAAAAATAATATAAACTACTGATTTAAATTTAGGGAAGATCTCTTCATTAATTTGTTTCATTCTAAACTACCTAATATTAAATAGAATATTGTGTATAAAAAGGATAACTATATATAAAAATATTATATTATATATCTAAATCAAAAAAGTGGAATAATTTTATTTACAAATTATAAGAACGCATTCCATATGCATTTATTTTCCGTATGAATGTGGGATTGATGACTACCTTCTCGAATCCCTCATCCAGATAGAACCACCGACCGAAATCATTGTTACAGAGATTATCCCTTTTTCCCATTCGAATGTTAATTGAGATGTGCAGGTGTTCGAGATAAATCTAACTGAAGGGTATAAAACGACCCCTCGTGTACCAGAGGAGAGGGTCAGACGGGGCAGCGCGAAAGCAGATCGGCGATTAACACAACAAAGAACGAGACAGCATGACCATTCGAGACGGTCAGAGTATTTCAACACTGCGTAGTTGCTGGATGAGAAAGGGTTAGTATCCAACTATTATAAATAATGCAATAATTGTGCTATACTTAATAATAAATTTAATTAAATTTTTTTGTTACTTAAACGTTATGTAATAATTTTAGGAGGTAAATAGTTCCTTCATATATATAATTAAGGAATAAATGAAGAAACTCCAAGGTTAATTCAAAGTTAAGTTTGGGAAATGATCAATATTAAAAAGTGTTTAACTGTAGCAAAAATTATATTAAAAATTTTAAGTCATACGAACTTTAAATTCTGTTCTTGCATAATTTCATTCTCTTGAACTAGCTATCAATCGAATGTTCGTGTACCATATTTCTAGATATTGTTCTTCTGATATAAATAATTAAATATATTATGTACTTTTTATATACATATTCTTCATTTATACTTTCTTCGAAAAACGAGCAAATAAATGTATGTGGAAAGACAATTAACATGTGTGTGTTTTTATTGTGTAGAATTTCTTGAATTCATTGCTATAAATCCATTCAGTTATCGAATCTTAAAGCGTTTAATTTGGTACCGAATTTATTATTATTTTTTTTAAAAAAAAATTTCTACTTCTTAAGAATAGTTTCGTTCCTGTTTATATATTCTCGTAAAATCTTTTCTTTATCATTACTATTTTTGCTCGCAAACAGCATTAAATATATCATTATATTTGCTGTATCCCAAGAAGATGCTTAAAGACATATTCTCTTTTTTGGAACTCTAACCTACAAGTATTAAAGGAGAAAAGAGACGACGCCAGAAGAAAAACGAGAAAAACTGGCCAGATGGAGGACTGTATTAATCTCAGGATATGTCAAGATGTCCGGAAGAAAGCCATAATTGAGTCAAAACTATTGAAAGAACAAAGACTATTGACAAACTATTGAATATTAAGAACCACATTGTCCTTCAATGGATTCCAAGCCATTGCGGGGTGTATAGAAATGAGAAGACATATAAGTTGGCCAAAGATAGATCTCAAATGATACAATCAAATCCTCTGTCTCTGTGACATATAAAAAGATATATATATATATATCCTCTACTCTCAAATCTGTCTAGGCATATACAGCGAAAATGCCTTGGATGAAAAATGGAAATCCCTATTGGATAAGTCATCAAGAGTTTCCTGTTTCTTACTTAGAGCAGTTGGAGTGGCCTGCTTTAGACTTGCTACGGGCCATGACTATCTGTAGAGCCATCTTTATAGAATTGGACCCACGAACACAGATATCTGTCCTCTTTGTGACCACGGTATGATCATGACTGAAGAGCACCTCAGCTTATGCCCTACTGTCCTCAATGTTTTTAACTCTTTTAATTCATCATCTTTGTGTGTTACTGACAACGTTTTTGCCGACTGCTTGTATCGTTCTTTACTGTATTGGGCTGCTCTTCGACTCATACTGAAAGGTCGGAGACGGACATAGGATAAAAAAAAACTATATTTGCCATCAAATAATAATAATACGGAAACAATATTTTGTTGTAAAATATTATATTGTATTAATAATATTGTATTTGTTATTATTCCATTCAATAATATTTTTATGGTGAAAATATGTTATCTGTATAATCTATTGATTAAAATATTGTTCTAGAAACACACATAATGATTGTCAAAACTCAATTTAAAAGTTTATTTTATGACTTTTTTTATCCATTTTGCAAATAAATTTTATTTCGAGAGTATTTTAAATGTTCTATTGAAAGCAATTAATTAGGAAATAATTCGTTGTGATGAAGAATTATATAGAAGAAATTAATTAATGCTAATGATATGAACATTTATACTAAAATCCCTTACATGCTAATTCTTTTTTTTTTTAATAATTTTTTTTATTGAAAAGAAATGACAGTTACAATATTTGTTTGGTAGGAACTAAGCGTGTACTTAATTTTCTTCAGTTTTGTTATATAAAAATATTTTTACTGTAGATAACACAAGCATATTGTTTTTCTTGGAAAAAAATTATGAGGACAAATAGTCTATGTTACTGAAGGAAAATATAATTTCAAAGAGTTATTTAAAATTTTTCCGAACGAAAAGATAACTTTACGTAAGTTGTCAATTATGAAAAATTATAGTAATTTACATTTTTATTATCCGAACAAAAACTAATGTATGAATTTAATGATAATTAATTTAATTTATTTTAACCTGAAAATTTAATTTAACTATTTGATTTAACCTGTAACTACACTCGCTTTTTATTTTAACATAAGTACACGCGAGGTGTATTTTGCATGTGGCCAAAAAGAGCGATCAACATAAGTTAAATAAAAACAAATATTTGTATTATAAAGCTTAATTATTAGAACGTTTGATAAAAACTAATTAAACTTGTTAGAATAAAATCAAAAATACAAAGTATAACATTTTAAGCAAAATTTTAGCTTCTGGCCAGATCAAATTTCATTTGTGATGTCCCTCTAACTGTTGAAGTAATTACTGTACTTACATGCTATTTGCACACAATTCTATTTAATACATGATACGTAGTCGCGGTCATACTATTTTGCTACATGCCACAATAAAAACACCTTCCACATATTTTTGTTTGTGGTTCATTTTCTAGCCTATGTTCTTGAGTTCTTTTGCATATACTTAGAAAAAAGAGTCTAATATTGAGTAGTAATGTCTTTTTTTTCTGATCTTTTTGCTAAGTATGGCCTCATTAGTAATAAAGATAATTTTTTTACAAAATGTCTTTTAAATTTTTGGGTATCATTATTTATCCCCATCTTTCTGATTTCCATAATATTGACATTCGATAATATTTTGAATATCTTTGGTAAAAAGTGTTTCAGAAGCAGTTTTTTCGTCAATAGTATTTTCTACACAACGTTTCAGGACAGGAAAGATATTTGCAATATTTCATTGGTTTTGCTAAGTGGACCTTTACTCCAAATTGTTATTTTTCTTCACATATAAAATGTTCTTTAGTTTCATTTTTTCCCTCGAACTCTTGTTCTGTGTCCGTTTGTTCACTATGTATTACGTTCATTTTCATATGTCTAGCTTCCTCTTTCTTCACTTGCCTCATCTACAGATGTATCTGATATCCTAACTTCATGCTAACGTTCATCACAAATGGCATCAAGCATAGATCAAATCTCATCTTCGATTAAGAAGATTTGGGTTTCTCACGGGTACACGATGCCTAAAAGTGATTTATTTATATAAAACCTATATCTAGAACTACTCATAAAAGCTTAAAATTTCAAAAGGATTTATTTTCTGCAAAAAATATTCTATTAGGCAAACAAAATAAAAGTATACTTATATATCTATACGCATGGCTGTATACACCATTTCATTCTGCGCGAAAGTTTTCCACCAGTAATAAACTTATAAATGCCTCTGAAACAACAAGATTGAATGGAACGTGTCAAAGACAATTCAATAATATGTTAGATACGCACAACGTACTAAGGAGCTATTCAAAGGCGAATTAGATTCTGTTTATTGTAAACAGAGCATTTTGAATGCCAGCGTGTGTAGTTAAAGGTTAACAAAGAAATTTCTAGTTAAAATAACGTGCAAAAAGTAATGACTTATTCCTTTTAAATGAATGATTGGTGGGGATTTCATTACCGTCTCTGACTCTCTAAGAATAAATGGATAATAAAAATTCCTTCTCATGTTTGAATTGAATTGCAAATATCAGAAGAGTAACCATGAAATGGTTTTGTGTGAAACATATAAAAATATTTCAAGGAAGTTGAAGTCGCATATTGTATTTGTATAACGTATAGACTAGGCAAATATTGAAATAAAAAAAATATTTGTACGTTACAAGAATTCATTGGGAATGCCAAATAAAGCATACAATAATTTATATAACTTTGTATTCTATTAAGACATGACTTTGAGCTTTATTATAATTTTTTAACTTTTATTTCTCAGAAAATAATATATTAATCAGAGTAACAGCTAGAATTAATCTATTACTTTTTGAGAAATTTCTATATAGTTTTGTTTCACGACAAATTTAAAATCATGCGTCATAATTTTTACCTGAATTTGCAACAATCATTCAAAATGTTAATTGTTTTCATCAACTGTTGCTTAATATTTATAAAAAAATAAAATATTAAACTATATGTAGACCAATTTTTCAAGTAAAATCACTCACATAAACAAATACACATTTCTCACTCGTTAAACTTAGTTTTCAAAATTTTCTTTTTCATCAGAAATTTTTTCTTTCTATAAGCAATTGTTATTTTTTTGTTTTCAAAGTGTCTTTAGCAATTTCAAATTTTAAAGTATCTCAGAACACTTTTCCAAAAATTATGAACTTTCAATTTCTTTCTGTTTAGCAGGCAATTTCGAAACTACCATAAAGTCAATAAATTTTTAATTACTTTGAATATTACAAGACGAATTCTGCAGTATACATTAAAGATAATGGCTAAATAATCAAGCTGCATTAAATGTACTTTAGAAAATAAAATCCCTTCATATATTTCAATTATTATAGAATCTTTAATTAATACAATTATATTATTATGTTTCAAATAAAAAGTATAAAAATTCTTCCCTTTATTAAATTTTAACGTCCTAATTTTCTAAATAAAAACACATTAAGTTACTTTGAGTTCAAATTATTTTTCTAATGATGTTTGAATATATTTCATAAATTAATTTATGAACTATATTTTCTCGTGAATTTATATTTACGAGGGCCATCCAGAAAGTAGATTACGTTTTCGTCTGTGTCCGCTAGGGGCGGGGCTAGCGCGGCCATCTTGGGGTCAGAGCGTTGCGCAGCTCAGTGGGCATCTAGCCGTGCTAGTGAGAGGTTCGTGCAGTGCTCTGTTCAGATACTGTGACGGTTTAAAATGTCTGCGTTAATTGAAAATCCCGCGAGGTGCGTGCAGTAATAAGGTTTCTGACTGCAAAAAACTGTAAACCGATAGAAATCTATCGGCAGCTTTGTGAAGTGTATGGGGACAACATTATCACTGAAGGTGGAGTGGGTCATAAGATTTAAAAATGGCCGAACCAATGTTCACGACGAAGATCGAAGTGGGAGACCCAGCATAGTGGCTGCCGAACTTGTCGAAAAAGTCGATGCTAAAGTCCGTGAAAATCGAAATTTCACAATAACGGAACTTTCTTTGAGTTTTCCACAAATTTCGCGAAGTTTGTTGCACGAAATCATCAGCGAAAAGCTTGGTTACCACAAGTTTTGTGCAAGATGGATTCCAAAAATCTTGACAGAGGACCAAAAAACTCAGCGAATGGCTGCAGCGTTGAACTTTTTGGACGCTTACCATAAGGATGGTGACTCTTTACTCGATCGCATCGTTACTGGTGACGAAACATGGGTGAAACACGTGAACTGTGAAACGAAATTGCAATCAATGCAGTGGGGGCACACAAGTTCTCCCCAAAAACCCAAGAAATGCATGCAAACAATGTCGGCAAGGAAGATGATGGCGACTGTTTTTTGGGACAGAAAAGGTGTGATTTTGGTGGACTTCCTGGAAAGAGGCACTACAATAAACTCTCAAAGGTATTGCCAAACTCTCCAAAAACTCAGAAGAGCAATTCAAAACAAGCGCAGAGGAATGTTGAGCTCTAAGATCTTGTTGATTCACGACAACGCCCGGCCCCACACGGCAAATGTCACTCGTAAAGTTCTTGAATCTTTTAAGTGGGAGTTGTTTCCTCATCCGCCGTACAGTCCTGACCTGGCACCGAGCGACTTCCACCTATTCCCAGCAATGAAGAAGTGGCTGGCTATGCAGCGTTTTGATGACGACGCACAGCTGCAAGAAGAGGTAACGAAGTGGTTGAAGGTGCAGGCGGCCGAATTTTTCGACGAAGGAATTTCCAAGCTCGTACATCGCTACGATAAATGCCTTAATTTGAATGGTGACTATGTAGAAAAGTAGTATTTGAGTGTGGCTTTCATCTGTATATAATAAAATTTGTTTCCTATAATTTGTTTATTTTTTATTCCAAAACGTAATATACTTTCTGGATAGCCCTCGTATTTCAAAAAGAATCGTCTAAAACCTTTATAGATGTTATATTCATGAAACATTTATTTTTGTACTACATTTTTAAACTATTTGTGTCAAAAAAAATTTATTTATTTTTCTAAAAAAAAGTACTTATTAAGTATCAAGCAATTAATCTCAAATAACGCACAATAATTAAAATTTATGTTATAAATTACTATATTATAAATTATTATTATTTATATTATGCAATAAAACTATGTCTAAATATTTTTTAATGTTCAAAATTTTAGTTCCATAATGGGAATAATGAATATTTCATTCAGAAATAACGTTTGAGTTTGATTGAACTGATAAATTAAATAATTTTACAACAAAACTCTGTTAAATACAATACAACGTATTTTTATTTAAAATTGTTTGGAGAGAAAGCGAATATCTGTTCAAGTCATTTTTCAGCTAGAGTATAAAAGGCTCTAAATAGATATATTGCATCTTAAGATACACGGACTGATCTGAAAGTAATGCCTTAGTGGTCATAATTTTTTTATTTGTTATCCTATTTAGCGTACTTGAAAGTTACATGTATCCTCTATATAATGAATTTTTCACTTTTTGACTTAGCCCACATCACTTCCTATATAAACTGTGGAAAGCTTATTCTTTTCGATCTGCACCAACGTCCGACTAGCTTGTAATTTCGTCGTAGATCAATTTATTGCGAACATAAAAATTTAATGGTAATTTTCACCTCTTCTCGGAATAAAACTAAGGTCCCTTCAGTTGCTCTTTCATGTTTGAAAAGAGGGCGACTGCATCAAAGTGCAAGGTAAAGTACAGTTAAGGCTTTAACTCCACCTTCATATAGAAACCCATCTTCTTCAATTCTCAACTCACCAATTACACTCGGATATGGTGTATTACTTAGAAGAGGTATAAGTACCACAAAAATTTTGAAAATTGGGAGATAAATTTAAAAAAAAGTTATGACCATATATATAATCTCTTTACTATTCTCAGTCTTTTACTTTATAAACATTTAAGATAAATATTATGGCAGTATATACTATTTATCTGTAAACTTCTCTGTTAGTATGTACTTTATTCAAAAACTGAATAGTAGTAGAGTAACTAAAATGTTCATTGAAAAGTTTTAAAGAAAAAACAATAAAAAAGTATTATATTGTGATGTATTTGTATAACTGGATAAGTAATTTTTTGTATTGTTATTTTTTGGTTTCATATACAGTTCATGGCTCCTATTCATTTACGAACTAAGAAGTGTTTCGAAATAAAGCAAGAATAATTTTTAAGCATTTAAAATGCAGGTTGTCTGAATCAAATGTCTCTAATTTGGTGAGATCGCTATACTTAACAGAAAGTTATAAAGCATAAGAAAAATATAAAATTGGATAACAGTGCTCTCATAATTTTTTTATTAAAAGTAGTATGTATTGCTCAATGGGGCTCTTTTAGTGGCCCGGAAGATATCCAGACTGTAACCTTGTCTCCTGTAGCATTTCCTCAGTCATAGTTCCTTATTGGTGGTTACTGAGGCACACAGGTCTTCGATTACATAGATATCTCTTGAATAGATTTTGCCTTTGATGTAGCCTCAGAAGAATAACTCCAGTGGAGGGGTTTCGGGAAATCTTGGTGGCCAGAAGCTTGGGCTACCACGTTTCTGTCCATTGGTTACGAAAGTTGCATCCAAAAATGCTCAAATATCTGCTCTTTTCGGAAGATAATAGTGGAGTGTAAATGTGTTGAATTCGAGGTACAGTGTAAATTTGCAACATGTTCTGGTAAATGTTTGCCATCATAGAAGTTGCAGCTTAAAAAATGGTCGTATGACTGTACCAGGTGAAAGAGCACACCAAACAAAGATTTTTAGACTATTTCTTTCCACTTTCTGTACTGCATGGAAATTTTCTAAATCCCAAAGCCATGAAATTGAGCTTATTCTTTTTGTCACTTGCATGAAATGTTATTAAAAAAATGTGGTGTTTTAGAAAATTGGGTTCGTTTTTGATGCGAGATAACATATGCATAACAAATGCAACATGCTGCTGCTCATAATTTGATTACTGTATCTGCATAAACTGTATTTTGTACACATACAGTCTCAATTTCAGATGAAGCACATCATGAGTAATTGAATGTGGTATAGATAATTCAGGAACTGTCTTCCTGAACGACTTACAAGGACCATGAACGAAAGCTGGTTGAACATGTCCTCATGTGAATTAGAAAGTATACACAGATAACTTCCGGGAATTTTTTTGTACAATTTCAGTTTCGAGAAACGTTTCCCCCCTCTTTTTAATGCATTTAATGTTTGGCGGATTTCTTTTGTAAACTATTCGGAACTTTATTTACCCTATTTTTAGGATTTGTGTTCTGCATAACAGAGAACAATTTGTGCCTTCTCTTGTGGTGAAGCCCTTTTTCTGTTTGTGAGCTTATAAAAGGAGCACATTTACTTGATACATAAAAATAAAAATTTCTAAGAATTTAGCTATCAGTGTTGTCTAATATTGATAATGTATAAATAATAGACTTATTTTAGTCCTCTGTTAGAATTAAGTACATTTTATTCGGACACCTATATGAAACCATTTAAAAAGTATTTATTATAATGTAATAATTTATTGTTTGTATTAATTAAAATTAATATCTAAACTGAAATAAAATTGTGTACAAGATTCGGTAATTTACATTATCTTCGCAGCCATAAAGAATGATTTAAATAATATGCAGATAATCAAATACTTTTCCATTGCAAAATGTAGCTCTTTTTCTGTTTATTTTGTAAAAAGTATAAGATATTTTCTTTTGTAGAATTAACAAATTACCATGATTATTTTAGTTGCATTGAATAATAAATACAAGATTTATGGCTAACTATTTGTGCTTAGGGTTTACAGCAGGATTAAATACACTACTTAAGTTCAGCAGTTTTTCCACATATATACATATTATTAAGTTTCTAATATCGAATATACCATTACTAAAGTTCACCAAAAGTCCTATTTATTACTATATTTCTAATGTCATGAAGTGTATAATTAATCAAAACATAAAACATGAAGTTATTTGTACTTTGGATAAAATAAAATTTTTGTATTGTTATTTATCTCTCTCTCTCAAGATTTTGTTGAAAGAGATTGAATTTTATATTGGAAATATTTATACTTATTTTTTGCATTTTTAAGGACGTTTGTATAAATATTCACCTCATAATCTGTTCAGTTAATTTTGAAATTGAAGAAGTAATTTTATGAAACACTATACTTCAGAATTCAGCCCTATTTAAACAAAATGAAAAAATTAATTTTATTTGATATTTCTATACAAAACATAATTCACGCATTTTAGTGAACCATTTTCCTTGATAAGTAATAAAATCTCCAACTTTTGATTTTTTTAATCGTGATGCATAACCATCAATTAAATTGTTCAGAAATGCATCTCAATTAAAATATCCTATCCTGTTTGTAATGTGAGGGATATATCAAAAGCCTTAGATTGTACGGTTATAATAGAACACAGACTCATCCCTTTTGCATTCAAAATGTTTCTGTTCATCAAAATTGTAAATCGAAAAGCACACTTACGTCAAGAATCTTAAAAGTAAATTTCTTTATTCAGTCTACAATAGAGAGCTTTGTATAAATACACGAAGTTCTAGAATACTTTAGAGATATCTTCATGAAGACACTAATATGGTTAATGAACTACTTAATTAGACAGTAATTATTTAGCCTGAGTTATAAATAAGTTGCAATTAAACGCTGCAACTAAACAAAATAATGTTTAAAACCAATCTCAGTGACTCAAAACTTTTATAACATTTCCAAAGAAATTAAAGTTGTGGAATTCTTTTCTCAACAAAAACGAATTAGAAAAGTACGTCAACTAAGCAATTAAAGCCTTGGTACTTTCTTCTAAGTGATTTTCTGCAACTACTAGAGTTGAATGAACTCACGCAGTAATAAAAAGGAAATGGGAGAAATTAATTTTCGTTTAGTCATATAAATATGCTTTTTTATGTAAAATGTGGGTACTACTAAAATATTAATTTTGCTGTTTATTCCTAACACGTTTATTCTAAAGTATAAATACTCTTTTTTAAAAAAATGTTTTAGAAATTACAATTTAAAACTGAAAAAAAAGTATTTTTTATAGCTTTTTTCTTCCGAAGATACATTATTTTTACTGATATAAAATGAAGAATTATATATCTGTTTTACATTTAATATTCATTATTTACTAATACTTTATATTTTAAGGAACATAGATATTTTGAATTTTTTAAGTATGGAAAAAGATTCCAATAGAACATCAAGTAAAATTATAAAATAGATACGTTAATTATAATAATGTAATAATTAACATATGTTAACATTATAATATGTTAATGTTAACTTATGTTAATTATACAATAATATTAACATCTAAAGGTAACTTAATTGTTATAATTTACGCGCGAGTTTTGTTTTTAGGATATTTTCAAAAACTTTGATCCATAATTTTTTTTTATTTACAGATTTATGTCTTGTATTCCCAAATGGGATGATATATCTTATGCATTACTTAAACTATATTGTCACATTTCAAAAATAGATCAATCCAAAAGTAAAAGATGAAATACATATCAAGTTCATGTTAAATCGATTAATCCATCAAATTATAGGGTAATTCACTTCTAAACTAACAAGATGGGTAGGAAGTCTAAAGATTATTCGGAATTACATAGTATTGCAGGGACAGAAATACCTTTTCCTCGCGATAGAAGCCATTGTACTGGATCTCGACTACATATAGCAACCATACCGCTTGAAACCATCGCTTTATTAGTCCTTACCCCCCCCCCCTTTCCCTTCATCTGTGCAGTAGAGAATATGTGATATTCCTGCACAAAGCCTTGCCAACAGTCTAAGAAGCATATGTTCGTCAGTTGTTCTACCGCTCAGTGCGTTTCCAGTATGGTGGAGATTTCCCATTTCCCGATGAAATCTAAAAACACCTAAACATCATATTTTCTCATTAATGGATCGGTCATGGTGGTCCGGCTCAATAGCCTGCTAGATCACCGGACCTGTTATGACTTCATCTTCTGCTGGGCTAACATGAATTCATTAATGTTGGAACCCCCCTCCCGAATAATATTAAGACATAATAGCTTGTATCTCTTAGCTACCGGAGAGATCCGAGAGGACAGAGGAATCTTCGAAAATGTTATTGATTCCGTTATTCGCCATTGAACCCTGAATGAGTAGTTGCCGTAAGATTTTAAACACCATCTGTAGTATGTATACTTTTTTTACTATTGTAAAATATTAAAATACTTTCTGTTACGCTATAGTGTTGTTATTTCTGTGTTCTTGTCTTCTTTTTTTCTTCTTAAAACTATATTCTATTGAAAATATTTTTGACCTTGTAATATTATGTAATTCTGAATCATGCACTGTATCACTCGAATCACACCGTATCATTTTGTTGTTTTGGTAGTGAATTGTCATGTTGTTGAAAATAACGGTTCCTAGAGCACTTTAGTTTGTAGGAGTAATAACTTATTACATACATGAAAGAGTTTTCTGAAACCTGATTATTCTTCATGGGAAAGTCAAAATATGATTTAGTTACACAACAGGTGTTATATATAACTTTTCATGGCATTAAATATGTTTTATTCCATCTCCTGGTATAAAATATATTTAATGCCATGAAATTTTGTGGTAATTTTAACAATACATTACATACGATTTGTTGTAATTCTAACTACCTACGATTTGTTGTAAATCTAACAATATAAAATCTTGGGTTATTGTTAGAAACTGCCGTAACAGGTTCCTAAGTTTTATTTCTCATGTTCTGAATAAGAACTGTACCTTCAATCTGTAAAGGAATCTAGGGATTTTGTCATTCATTAAAATATGTCTTGCTTTGTCTATCTTTGATGGAATTTTGGAACTACTTCCTGAAGATTTCAGCAAAAAAATTTACCACTTATAGGCAATTTAGTTCTCTGTCTACAATTAAACATGAGCTAAGAAGGTCTCCTATTTTATCATCAAATAATAACAAACCCTTGTCAAAAGAAAAAATGAGTTTGGGATGTCTAGTATATTTTTAAGTTTACAGGAGGTTTTTCGTTCTTGTCAACCTTCTTTACAGTTATCTATAAGTATTTTTATGTCTTCACTTTCTTGGATTGCCTTTTGGAACTGATCTATTCTACGGGTACTCATTAGAAGATATTTAGCAATGAAATTTATATTGCTCGTTATTTCTGGATCATGATGTACCTGGCAAGTACTCAAAAGTAAATTAACACTTTAGTAATTTTAATAGTATTTTTTTATCAACGCGCAGAAATTTTGCAAATTTATTGTCTGAAGTTAGTGATTTACAGTCACTTTAGTTATAATACCAAAGTTATAACATGTTAATACCATTTCAGTAAGACTTCTGGAAGCAAAAGTTACAGGGCGACCATCTTGCAAAATGTAGGCCCTCAATTTATCTTTTGAATAATCTTAATGTATAACATAGTTATGTTATTTGAAACCCTGAAAACTTTTAGGAAAGTGGCTGAACTGGTACATTTTAATATTATCAAAAGCCTAATCTTGTTCCTAAATATGGCCAATTGAAATCAACATTACTTTTTAATAGCTCTCTTAAAGTTCTATAACCTTTTATACAATTGGAATTAATTCAATGGCTTCTCTTATACATTTATTGCTGTCAGATAAGGATTATTAGCCTAGACTCCTTTAGAAACTTCTGATCTTATGTAAGTGATCTCAATTACTCTGAACTGAAACTTTTCAGAATTAATTTTTTTCTTTATAAGATTTATCTCTTTCTAAGACAAACAAACGCCATTTGCCGTGATCTTCATTACATGCTCCTGCTATTATTAAAATTTTGTTTTTGGAAGGCTTCAGGGGTTGAAATAATTCCAAGCTGTAATCTACAAAATTTATATCTACTCAATAGAAATTTAAAAGTTAAAGTTAACAGTTCCACTTCAGAAAATTTTCCTAAACTCTTTTTTAAATATAATTAAAAAAACAACACATTTATTTATTTATTTAAAATTGTGTACACATTAATTTAAAATTTAAAAAAATTTCTTTTGGTTCTTTTTTTTTTTTTATAAATATTGAAACAATTATGGATTAGATTATTATAATTTCAAATTTCTCTCATGTCTAACACTGCTTATTATTCCTACTATAAGGCAGAAACTTTTATATGTCACCTTGTAGGTCAAACATTTTAAATTT
The DNA here is from genome assembly GCA_019974015.1 of Nephila pilipes. NCBI lineage: Eukaryota > Metazoa > Arthropoda > Arachnida > Araneae > Nephilidae > Nephila > Nephila pilipes. The sequence continues at coordinate 185,464 of BMAW01028931.1, read as the reverse complement.
TTAAAATTAATAATAAGAATTTAAATTGTTTATAGATATCAGTACTATGATATGGCTCGATTTTGGGCTTATTTTTGTATTTGGGCTAATTTTTGAAAATGAAGTAATCTTATTTTCAAATATGTATTCCCATATAGTGTATAGCTCTATGTGTTTATTTAGATGTTTTATAACTTTTAAAAGATACATTTACACTACGATTATTTTATAATGAATATTTTTAAAATATAAATAATGATTTATTTCTATTGGAAATATCAATTCAAATAATTAAATTGTACAGTCTAATGAAATCCTTATTTAACTGTGGATAAATCTTGTCATCGATCCATCAGAAAGGAAATTGAGATTATTAATGTTTCTCTAATTGTGTTAAGGTCATTTAAACTATTCAATATTGCTCTTTCCTTAGAACCAGTTGCCTGCATACAAATATCAAAATATTATAAATGAATTTCGTAGTATTTTTATATTTAAAAGTATATCGTTATAACAATTATGTTAAATTACTTTTTCTAATCTGATTTGCTTTTGGTATTTTTCCACTAAATGTTTTAAAAGTCTTTATAAAATAGAAAGCAATATATAAGTAATTGGCTCTTGTTTGCATTTTTGAGTAATCTGAAAGAAATACATCGTATCTTTTGCAGTCTTTCACATTATAAAACAGTTTTTAATATAGTTTTCATTTTGAAATGGATATATGGATGTAACTCAATGAAATGTAGGGACAATTGAGATTTGTCTTAGAACTAAATTGATTAAATTTATTCATATGCTACTGCGTGCCTGAATGTATCACATGTAGCCCTAATTTCTTAGTCAGGAGAGAACTTACTTATAATGTTTGGATAATAATTAATGCAAAAACTAACTATAACTCCCTGTGTAATTTTAATAAAAATTTATCTAATTTTAGAAACAAAATCGCTTAAGGTTTCCTAAGCCATATCTTTTATTTATATCACATTTTTAAATTTATTTCTTCATGAACAAATTCTACATATTTATGGAGGTGATTACATGCTACATTCTTTAAAAGAATTCAATAAGAGATAAATTAATATTTGTTTTTATAATTTGTATTTGATAAAGATCTTAAACTATTCTGAATTATTTCTGATCTTTGATATATTTCATCAAATTGTTCTTAAGCCCTTTGTTGCAGAAAGAAAACACTTATTGAAATAGAATGTAATTAAGCGATGCATTGTTTCAGTTTCTAGTTAAAAGCCACAAATTAAAATCTTTAATTTTGCTTATCCTCATACTCGTGTTTGGAGATAAGCACTCGTAGCATTGTAAGAGTGCAATGTTGATTTTAACTTTTAAGAATCTAAAAGTGTAACTTTTAACGTTACAGTTCAAGTAATTTGTTCGTCTTGAAATTTGTAAAATGGGACTTCTTAATTAGTGCATTAAGCCCTTAGAGGCTATATTCCTGGGGACGAAAGTAATGTAAACGAAAATGCTCAGCCAGAGATCATGAAAGGAGTAAAATAGAGAATAAAAATAAGTTCTTAAATTTAGAATGAAGAATTCTTACTTGGAGAACATTCCCTTTAAATGTAAGACAATGTATTAATTAGACTGACAAAATGTCAGATTTCGGATAGAATCTAAAGACGCTTTGAAAATTGATGTCACTAATAGAGAATAAAAGTCAACAGATGTACAAACGGGACGTTTATACAAAAGAGATAAAATGAAATTTCAAACTTGTCAAATAAATGTTAATTTATTTATTTGTGTAGACTCATTTTTGTTAAAATGCAAAAGCATATTATGATACGTAACTTTTTATTGCTGAAAATCTTGCAAAGTACTTTTAGAAGAACTTCAGAACAAGATTTTAAAAGATGAATCAAGAGCACTTTTTTAAAAATTGGATGAAAAAGTTTAATTATTTATTCATTTTCCCATAACTTTTGTTTCTTTTGCTTTGTATTTTAATTTTTATTTCTGTTTATTTTGCTATTTTGTTATTAATTTATCAGTTTTATAATTATATAATATGTATATAATTTTTTATATATATATGGGGTGGGGGGTGTAGAATGCTAACTACAAAAGGGGGTAAATGGTTCGTGTTTTTATGTTGTCTAAGTATTGTTTTGGATTCAACGAAGAGGCGGATTCTTATACAAGATGACATTTAGTTAAGCATATGTTCACAAATTATTTTCAAAATTAAATTTAGACTACTTGGTTTGCAAATTACATTCGGAGCTATCATATCGTACGTCTCTCCATGATCGGCTCGCCCTTGCCTCAACTGAGACTGGCGTGAGCCCCCAGGATGAATATATATATATATATATATATATATATATATATATAATTACAAAAACTTTCAAATATAAATAAAAAAAAAATAAAATAGGATTGTTATTGAGAACATTAGGTTTTCTGATTTTATCAACCCAGGGGAAAAATATTTCATTTATTCAGCAAAGGTGGTAGTTACATTTGGGTCTGCGTGATATCCTAGTTTCTTAGTCACTTATCTATCTCTAAGCTTAATTTTTGTAACTCGATATGGTCTGAAAAATTTAGGTCTGAGTTTTAGCCTACACCAAATTATGTACATTAGACCACTACTAAATCATCTGTCTGATATTGAGGAGCAATTTTTTTCTTCATATTATTTGATGAGTTCCCAGACTGAATATTTAAAATATTTCGTTTCGCATCTAAACCGATGCTTTCCCTTTAATCTAGATATTGTTCTTCTAGCTCCTCCATTAGTAGGTCTCTAATCTTTATGTCTTCTTTATTTCTCATCTGAACGCCTGTTAGTTGTTCAAATGGTGTCCACTTAGTTCTACTACTGGATAGTACTGTTCAGGATTCCTTGAAGTTGGTCTATACCATTCAATACCATTTTGATGCATCATTTAGTGATAGCTTAGTCAACACCGGGATAAGAATGTGATGGATTCTTTACCTCTTGGAATTCTAATGGTTATTTGTAGATTCCTTCTTCTGCACAATAGTCACAAAAGGATTTTGATGTAAATGCAGATCCTTGAACGGTTATTATTCTTTTGGTGTTACCAAATGTATTTTGTTCTACTTTCAGCCTTTTTTATAGCTTCTTTTGCGGATATAGTGTTTACTGGGTATAACTAGGTGAATTTTGTAAGAGCATCAACTATCATCAGAATGTGCTAAAAGTTTTTATTAGTTGATTCCAATGGGTCAATGAAATCGAAATGATAAGTGTTTGGAGATGACTCATCTTTAGGTATTGGATTTACAAATCCTTCGTTTTTTCCTGACTTTCTGTTGGATGGAATGCAAGGTGCACAAGTACTATTATATGTTGGTAAGTTTTGTTAAATTTGGAATAAAAAATTCTTGTTTGACTACTTCTTCAGTTTTGGCCACGTACAAGGGAATTTTTTATGAACTAGTTTAATTAATTCTGTCTACATACCACTAGGGGCAATTATGAGTTCACGTCCGTTTGTTTACTATCTCATATTTTATCAATTTGTTTTTATCTCATATTTTATCAATCTCATATTTATCTATTTGTTTACTATCTCATTTTTTTCGAAAAAATTATGTGATTCGTGGCTACCTAAGAGTGTATTAATTTTTATCTTCTGTCTGAGCCTTCTTCAATCAGGTGGTAAATGTATCATCCGCAATCACCATGGCTGGATATCTGCTCAAAGCATCCACGGGCTTCATCATTTGACCTGCTTTGTATATTACTTTATATTCAAATTCGTCGAGGAGTAATGCCCATCTTGCAATGAGGGTAACTACGTCTTTCTTATTCATGGTTTTTTGGAATGCTTGGCAATCTATCACTATCTTGAATTTGTTACTTAATAGGCAAATACGCAATTTCTTCCAAGCTTCTACAATAGCAAGAACCTCCAGCTCATAACTATTGTAATTTTTTTCTGCTGGTATTGTTTTTTTAGACATGTAGTGGATAGGATGAAAATTTCATCTTCTGACTCTTGAACAGCACAGCACCCTGTTGATTTGTACTGAATTACTAGTATCTATAAGAGGTGAAATAGTTTTCTCACCCAGTGTAATATCTTTCAGATGTAGCCCTTTTTACGGGACAGCAGAATAGGTAACATGATAGGTTTGTTCTTCAGATTTCAATGGCCTTACAGTTTTTTATTCTTTCTTGACTTTAGGACAATTATAGCTTAAATTGGAGAATGGCAATTGAAATACTTTCTATGTGTTCTTCTTTCAAAATCTTTACTCGGATGAGTCTGAAAGTATTTTCTTTCAAATTTGAAATTTTCAGTTCTACTGTAGTTATTATCAGATCTTCTGTTATTAAAGAACTTATTCAATAATATATCCCTTTGTTTTTGAAAAGGTGTTGAGAGGCAGGGGTTTGGCTTCATGTCCTACGGACATCCTCAATTTCTCAAGTCTCTTGACTAACTCCATTGGTTGATACTTGGCCACTCGTTTGAGTGATATTCTTTGAATTCGACAGGAGCTCTTTATTTTATTCGATCTGCTATTATCAAATCTCGCCAACGGTCAATCCATCCATCAAAGAATGTTTGAATTCCTCGATAGAAATCACACCATGGATTTTCAGCACTTTTCTGAGGAGTGACAAAAAGCTGCCAAAAATTCTCTGGAGTCAATTTGAATCTTTTGAGTAACAGGTTCTTCACATGATCATAATCACTTTGCCTTTTCTTCAAGTTTTCAAGCAGTTAGTTGTATTATTCCGTTTGTGAGTAGACCCAACAGATGTGTAACACAAAACTCTTTTGGTTACGGATATCATACTAGCTTGGTGCTCAAATAATATCAAATACAAACATATCTTCATTCATATGAAATTTATGTAGCAACTTATTCAATTCATTGCTCGGTGTACGAGTATTTACCGTCAATGTCCCATGACTTGATTTAATCTGAGCTACAATTCTTAACTTCTCAAATTCTTCAAAATCCTATCGTCTCTTCTCTGCTAATTCTTCTTGTCTCCTCTTCTCTGCCAAATCTTCTAGTTTCCTCTTCTCTACCAGTTTCTCTTTTTTCTTTCATCCCTTCATCCTTTTCTTTCTTCTCTTCAATTATATAATCATACATAAATTCGGTGTCATCCTCGTCGTACCCTGTGCAATTTATAATTAAGTTTTTAAACGTTGGTTTGGTCATTTCAGCTATTGCTTCTAAACTTAACTCTGCTGCTAGGTTAAATATTTCCTCTGTCCTCTCTTTTATCTAAAATTTTTCAACTCAGTTGATTGAATAATTTTGCTGGGCCTGCTTAATTGATTCTGCTAAAGAGAAAATAAATGGTTATGAAAAATTTTGAAATAACTTACGTTCTCAATCAAGATATATATACAAATATAAAAATAATATGCAATATTTAAAGTAATAATAAGAATTTCAACATTCTCAATAAAAGATTGATCATTGAAGTTGATACTTTTCAACTCTTGATATAATTCTTTCTAATATATGCAACAAACAATTTTCACATATAGTTTCTTTTAAAAGAAAAAAAAAATCTGAAAGTTTTCTAAATTGAAAAAGAAAACTCATATACTATTAAAGAACAAAATTACGACTACTTGAGATATACAATCAGTAATAATTCTTGTTTAATGTTTTAAGGAGAGGAAAAACAGATCAACATAAAATTTTTGACCTGACAGCATTTCTCTTACAGTGATTTACGGTCAAATATAAAAGCTTTATACTCTATTTTTCGTTACTGAGAAAGAATGATAATATACTCAGACAAATTAAATATAATACTTTTGAGTTATTTGTAAGTTAGAAAGTTAAAAATACCATTATATACTAAAGTGAAAAATAGTAACTGAGGATTCGTGACACATAAAAAATATAAAATATATTCATAAACAGTTTTAAAAAAGAATTTTACAATAAATGAGCAATACTTGCGAAATTACATTTACAGCCAAAATTACATTTAATATCTCTGCTGTTCTCGGTCTTTCAAAGGCACACTTACTGGCAATATATCACAAAATATTAATAGATCATAAAACTATGGAATATCCATATGGGCACTATAAAAAATGGGACAATTTTTTCGCTCTCAAGAATGCAGAATTCTTATGCGAGGACGGTATCTCGATGACAGAATCCGTGTTATTCTTATCAACCGGAATTCATTTTTCTTCTGATCTGGATGGCACAGGATCTGGGTGGACCTTTAAGGTGATGCAGATTTCTTCACACGCACGAATGGTGAAGGATCGGGGTGGATCCTCAAGACGATGACGCAATATCAGAATGACACAATTACTTAAAAACTGTACTCAATACTTCAGAACTTTTTGTTCAAAAATACGGGATGCATTTATCCAAGTACAGGGAGCACTTTCTTTAAAACTCTAATTTTCATACACAGATTTAGAAGTGCAGGGAGCATTTAAAAAATAACCGAAATAGTACTGATTCAGTGGTTGGCAAGGCGCGCTGAATTTTAATTGATTAATTACTTTTCGATTTCGGCCGAAGACTACAAATTCATTCCGTAGAATCCTGACTAAAGAAAGGGGTAAATTGCTCGTTTTATTATGTTATCTAGGGGTTGTTCTGGATTCAATGAAGAGGCGGATTTTTAAGAGATAACGTTTAATTAAACAATATATTTACAAATTACTTACAAAATTAAATTCAGACAATTGTTTACACATATTTCTTTCGGAACTATCTTATCGCACGTCTTCCCATGATGAACATGCCCTTGCCTCTTCTGAGACTGTTGTGAATCCCTTAGATGATGTCACAAACCAGAGGTCAGGTTCGTGGCACCTTCTAGTGTAGAAAGTGTTACAAATGTAAAAATGCAACACACACACACCTAATATATATATATATATATATATATATATATATATATATATATATATATTAAGTTCTTATCTTTAGTCAATGATTTGATCATCTTCTTTACCAGCAACTTTTTGCCACCTGGTGTGCAAATTTTTAATGTCTGATGGACAAAAAAAATTGGGTTTTTAAGAAAATATCTGGAGAAAGTATTTTGGACATCATCCTAATTTTCAAATTTTTTGCCTATTCGAAAATGTTGTAGAAATTGGAATAAACGGAAATCCAATGGCGTTATATCAGGCATGTATGATGGATGAAGCAATACCTCCTATCCAAATTAACAAGTTTTTCCAGTGTTCTTGTACAGTGCGATTTTGCATTACCGTGTTGCAGAATGACACCTTTTCTTTTGACAATCGCTGGGAAATGTTCAGTTAAAAATTGATTAACTTGATCCAATTTTTCAAAGTAAAAGCCTGTATTCACAGTTTGTCCAGATTTCAGCACTTCAAAATGAACGACCCCACGAATCATCCACCAAAAACACAAAAGCGACTTTATGGAGAATAAACCTGGCTTCTTGTTAATTCATTCGGAAAGATCCGCTGCCTCTTGCGTTTTGGATTGTCATAGATTACCCATTTTTCATCTCCAGTGAACAAGTGATCAAAAAAAACGCTTCTGTTTTGTGCTGCTGAAGCAATAAGTTATATGTAGTGGATATTTTTGCTTTGTTTTCATCGGACAGAATATGAGATAGCCAAACACCTGCTCTACTGACTTAACCAATCTGCTACAAATGTTCTCGAATGGTAGATCACTGTTGGTTAAGAGTACTTGACTTTTCCTCGATTGTCTGACACGAATTCGTTTCCACTTCCCACCTTAATATGTCATTGTCTAAAGTTGTTGGCTTTCCTGATCAGTATGAGTCGGAAAGATCGAAATTACTAGATTTGAACTTAGAAAACTTTTTTTGGTATTTATGAATGTTTTATGCTATGCGTTTGGATGAACATAGGAAATATTTTTGGTTGCTTTATTACTCTTGTGGACCTAAAAAAACATAAAATTCCAGATATGTATCTGTTTTAGTATTTGAGTGGCCATTTCACTTAAAATTGCAAAAAAAAAAAAAAAAAAAAAATTAAGATTCAATTACTTCTGAGTAAACAAGTCACTCTAAGCTTAAAATATCTTTGGCACGTATTTGAAGTACAAAAAAGAACAGACAAATGACTAACGAATATCAACATGCGCAGAAATATATATATATATATAAAGGGCAATTTGAATAATTTAGTAAACATTCGGACTAGCATTATGAAAGCTATTCTGATTTCTGAAAATTAATTTATTCCTTTAGTTCAAAGGTATTGTTAGAAATATGATTATCTCTAAGAATGAGTTATTTTCGAGAGTTTTAACGAAAGTCTTTCGAGAAATTATCCCAGAGTTTCAGAGTCTGTACCAGTTTCTCACAACATTTGATAATATAAGTGGTGCTATGTCTTAAATTAATGCACTCACATACTCATTCTTTATAAAAAGTTTATTTTATTTTATTTTTATTGTTAATATACCGTGTATTCTCGTGAATGTCTGTATCTACATATCGTTAGAAACTTGATATAGATTACAATTGTAATATTTCTCTATTAAGAAAAATTAGATATAATATTAGTGCAAAAGTTTTTTTACGTATTTTTGTAATAAAATTTACTGCATATGTTATTGTGTACGATTGAATATGAAGATCTGTTTGTAGACTACCTTTAGTATATAATCAGAATATAATCATTATGTCTTAAAAATTGCAAGAGAAATAAGAATATCCATTAATATCCATAAAACATTATATATATAACTAAAATTCACAAAATAATTCGCGGTTAATTAAATTAGCAAAAAGGAATCTTATATTTACAATCAGCAAACAATAATTGTTCTGTATTATTATATTATATACTCATGGAAAAATGTATAGTAATAAGTTTTATTAACAATTAACAATAGTATTAAAGAATTACACTATTAAACTTTTAAGCGCCAATTTCAGAAACTATTTTTTTAATTTATGACCTGAAATCTTCGAGAAAGATAAAATAATATTCAAAATAAGAATTTATGAATCATTTATCAATAAAATCATTTTTGTTACATTACGAATATGGTAGACCCGAAGACAAATAAGTCGTACATTATTTAAAAGTAATTTCAAGAGAGAGCATTTTAAAAAGAAAAAAAATATCAATCATTTACATTACTTTTTGAAAAGATTAGTTATTTCAATTAAATTAAAAAATCAATTTGTTATATACAAATAAGAGACAAACTTTTAATGCACCCAATTTCTCTTTTTCTTATTTTCTTACACAAAATTCAATTAAGACAGTTGATAATAATTGATAGTTGAAAAATCTTTTATGAATTTAAAGAGCATTTCATCTTATAAAGTTTTGATTGAAAACTATAAATGTTCTCCTCGGTATTTAATTTTTACAGTACGGTATTTTTTGTATCAATATAACATAAAAAATATTTAAAGTGTAAACATTACTTGTGAAAACTTATCAAAAGCATACTGAAAAAAATCATATATTTGAAGTTAAATAAAAAATGCATTCCAAATTACAATACATTTGGAAAAAAAATTTCTATCTGATTTACATAACATTAACGCTTTACTTATATGTCATTCATTAACCAAATGTAGATTCTTTTATTTATATTCATCATATATCATGTATGAAATTTGAAATTGTTTGCTTAGACGTTACTTTTAAAATAATATGTTTTCAAGAAATTTATTTTAGATATCTTTTGGAACAATAATCATTCGGTATGTGGTCTAATCTAATTAAGACTAATTAAGACAACTTGAGATTTTTTTAATGAAACTTAAATGATTTTTAAAACTTATACTGTCATAGTCATATAATTAACATCAATATTAATTATTTATTGATAGCGTTTTAACGTCATACTAAAAGCAACACGATGGCTATTGGTGTCAGATCTTATGATTGTGAATTATAGTCGAGACGCCTGAGCTGCTGCCTGTTCTCTTAATTTCTACCCCTTACCAACAAGAGGAGTTTAGCTCCGTTGGCTGTCATGCACATCAGATTCTCGTCATATGACGGTCGTTGGAAAGAAATGAACGCCAATTGAAAGCTGACCTTATTATATTTAATTCGACGATAATGACTTTGATTTCTTAAAGTTAAGACACGTGATTATTATTACTTTGCTCATAATATTATATTTTAAGGAAAGTGATTTATTTTTCTGTTAATTTTAACAGATAAATAACTTTTCAGTAGCTTATCCAAATACGGTTTTGAAGAACGTTTTTTCAATATTCATTTGACGATGTTTATTAAAACCGATTATTTATTTCACTATAATGAGGAGTTTTTCTTAAAAATCAAATCAAAAGACATAATCAGAAGTCAAAGATGAGGATAACATCTAAAAACGAAGTTTTCATTACAGAGAAAAAGAACATAGCATTTTTTCTTAGCTATTTCGCTTTGATTCTTCGCAGCCTTTTTAAGTAATATTTTCTGTACCCAAAGGCATTCTTTTCAATTACTCAATTTAACGTCCTTGGAAAAGAAAGCAATAAACTTATTTTTATAGGTAGATATTTTTGGATTGCCTCATAAAAGAAAAATATATATGCTGCATGTTACGTATCGTGAGTCATCGTTTATACTTAGCGGGTCTTAAGATTTTTGATCGGATTCTTTTGAAATGATTTTTCGCTAAGGTTCCAAATATTTATTGTGGTATAAAGGTTAGAAAATATTACAATAAATAGAACATAAAACAATTATGTTTTCATTCTAAGCCCCAGTTAGCCATTAAATATTTCAGTTACTTTAGCTATTTTTCCGTCGAAAAATAGGTATATGTATAACTTTTTTTTTCTTTTCGTTTCGATGCATTTTTATTTCTGGCTGCTTTAACTTTGGTTATGAATTATGCTTTGCCTGTGTTTGAACAAGCAATTCAAACGCTTTACATGTAAGGATGTAAGGTTACGAAAATTGAAATAGCCATTTTTCATTTTTCTTAAAAAATGGAATATATTTTCTCAGTTAAGAATCTGACATTTTAGATGGAAAGGTAATATTACCAAATTCTCAATTGTGTAAGAAAAAAATATATATCCCTCTCTTTATTGCTGTAAAAATCCCTCTTGATTTTTTGGGCTTAAGAATTTCTTAAAAGATTCATCTGAGACATTTTTTTTATTTTAAAGTATAAAAAAGTATTCTTCAATTAGCATAAAACCATTGAATTTTTCATTTCTCACGTATTATCCGCGGTAATCAGCTACATCAACTCAAAGTCATCATGAGAGTTATTCTCATCTTAAATTATATCATATTCAGTACAATTCAAGTTATAACTTATATCTTGCCGTTACTTAACCAACGCGTCCGTATGTGCAATAGGATATTACAAACTGTTGGGTGTCAGCCTTAAACTTACGGTGTTGAAAGGTATGAAAATCTGTGATTTGAAGTATTGAGCAATATGTTAGTATCTATAGAGTGGTTAAAAGATATAGGACTGAGCGCATCAGTAAAAAAGAAGTCAAATAAACTTTTATTATCATTCATTTTACAAATAACTTTATAAAATAAATGATTGTTTAAGCTAATTTTTAATTAAACTAATAAATTTAGCTAACTTTGTAAAGTTAGACATCAGTTGGAGCAATTTTCTAGCTGATCCTGACTCTCGAGAAAATCTTTTGCCCGAAAGTCTTTTAGTTTCCATGTAACTTTATCTTGAACTATTTTTATATCGTCAAGTCTCTGTCCTTTTAGCCACAATTTCAAGTTTGGATACAAAAAATATTCCTCTGGAGTCCAGTCTGAAGAGTACGGAGAGGAGGGAAAGTAGCACAATTACATTTTTCTTGAGAAATAAACCAAATCGATGTATAATAACTGCATTGTAGAATGGTGCGTTCTAATATAATAAAAATCAAGTTATATTTATATTCAAGCCTAGATATGCATATGCAATGTGTTTCAACAACCTAGTATAAGTTTGCATTCATTACTGGTTCATCGAGGACAAATTTAGAGTGAATCGTCTCCCTGTGGTTATCAGCATTCCCTTAATTAGAGATATTTGGAAGAGAAGTTTCTTTGCGTCTTGGAGAACATCCTGAGCTTCTTTTCTTTCGTCATCCTTAAAATCCTCCCTACTATTTCGAGATTTCCCAAGCCAGAAAACACATTCTTTCAGGATAGAAACAATTACAATCAGCGTTTTTGTAGACTTTGATGAGTTTTTTTTACCAATTTTTTTTAAAACAAAACAGTATTGCCAGCTCTGTTCTAAATATGACTTCACTACAACTATAAATAACGGGTGAAACTCAAAATACTTTATCTGGATGAAACCTCAGAACAAATTGATACAGCATTTCAACCCCTTCAAGAATTTCGAGTTATTGTTTTCTCTTGTACAAATATGACGCCCAATACAACTATTTCATTGTAACAAGCATTTTCGTAGACTTTGATGATTTTTTCTATCAAAATTGTCACTTTTAAAACAAAACAGTATAGCAGGCTCTGTTCTGAATACGACTTCACTACAACTATACATAATGGGCGAAACTCAAAATACTTTATCTGGATGAAACCTCAGAACAAACTAATACAATTTTCCAACTTCTTCAAGATTATGGAAATAATGTTTCCTCTTGTCGAAACAAAGATGACGCTCCATGCACTTATACCATTGTAACAACTTTCAAATGTTTTAATCACACCGTGTAATACGAATACTATCCATACATCACAGTTCCCTGATTTTTGAATCCAATTTTTGTCAAAATGGGCTCTTTATACAAGTTAAAATATGGTAATGAAAAATTGGGAGAGAGAGAAAGAGAGTAACGTTTATTGGCGCAAGAGCCAGATATGGCTATGCTGAGCCAAACAAGATTTAACAGTTGTCTAGACGAGAAGAAATTGAATAAAAGACAAAAACTGGTTGGCAAGGAGGATCGAGAGTAGAGAAGGATCGCTAGCGTAACCCGGGGGCGTGTCACCTGTATTTACCAAAGAAAGTAAACCCCATGGGAAAGAAAAAGATCCCCAAGGTGCTTCGGGGTCATGATGCCCGTACTTACCTAAAGAAGATACGTTCTTGAGGTCAATGGAAGTTTGGAACGCGAGATAAAAGAAAATATAATATGAATAATTTATACGAATAAGAATATACTTATAGACTGTATTTAGTTTCAAATAAACTGTTTTGCAACCATTGAAATAAATAAGTGAACTTAATTGTAACAACAATTTAACTTTAATTTAAGTACAGAAAGGTAAGTTTTAAAATATTTCACCTTTTGATATTATAAGTAATTAATTCTATCATTACGTTTACATGAAATTTATAAAATTGAAATCTACTATTGAAAAAAAAATTCTTCATATCACATCGAACTTTCCTTCATATGATACAAGTACATGAATGAAAAGAGGGAACTGAATTATATATTTTAAAATTATTTAAAACATGTCTGAGATTATAAAAGAAATATAGCAATCTTTTCCACTTTATAAGCTTATTTTAGTATGAGTGGATTTTCGATTCTTTTTGAAGTAAGATTTAACCGCAATATAACTCCTAAAAGTGTGATTCTGTACACAATATTCCCCCCCCCCCATTTATACGAGTAACTGGTAGTTTCAATTACCAAAACAGAGCTTTGCATTGAATATTAGTGATGGGTCCAGCAATTATGAAATCCTGTTAAATGCTGAGAACGAAACAAATGTTTGTTTTACTTTCTGTTCTTATTTCTACGTCATATTATGGGAGTATTTTAAGGTCTGGTTTGAATTCTGCGCATTAGGAGATATTAATAAAAATGAACCTTTTATGTGGAATCTGAACTAAAAATTCTACTGATCACGAAAATCATGGATTATGATAGTATGGTCATTATAGCTATTAAATTATTTCAGTATTTTCATTCTTTAAAAAAGTAGTAATAATATTGGAAAAATACTTAAAAGATTTAACACTTAAAAATTAACACATTACATTAAAAACACTATAAATTTAAGTCGTTCTGTGTCAATCTAACATATGGGTATCCAACCCACATTTCAAGAAAGGAAGGCTGAGGGAAGGAAATATTAGTACTGTTTCTGATAGAAACAGAACTCGCCTCCTCCTCGCTTTCGAACTAAACCTCCTCCCTCTTTTTTATGTCCGAACATTATACGAATTCTTATGTCAGGCTGGAGCCTGTGATATTATCTTGAACTATAAGTGATTCAATGTTAGCGATATATCTTCACCCATCTACATGACTGGAAACAGATAACAATGGCGGAGGCTCATTTAGCGGCCAACGTCCCTATCTCTTTGACGACATAGGGACGTTGTCGTCAAAGGCTGGTTTCGAACGAGCTCTAGGCTGGTTTCGAACGAGAAGGCTTCGATGATTCATTCCAGTTTCTTTCAATTAGTTGACAAGTCTGAAGAATCTAGAATCGAGCATTGTTCTTTATTTTTATCTAATTAGAGGAAACATGAGCGACATTTGTGATGGCAGATAGTCGCCTGAGGAGGATAAGTTGATCGAGTGTAAAGAGAAACAGGTGATTCCTATTTAAAATTACATTCTGTTTCTTTCCCTGTCATCCGTTCGGTCAACTACTTCCATCCCCGAAACAGATCTTATTCTCCTGGAGAACCAAAATAAAGAGCAAGAGTCACGCTCCTATGATTCATTTTACTGAAGCAATACAAGTCGATTAAGATCACAGCTACGTATTGCTCGAAACGTCACCTGCATCGTTATTTTTTCATAACTTGTGAACAGTTAAACGGCAAGATAATTGAATTGATAACACGAATGTTTCTTTAATTTGAATGAAGAAACCAAATAGCTATTGCTCATACGTTTTTATCTTCTGTTTAAGCAGGTAAATATATTTTTATTTGTTGTCGAACCTTGCTTTCTATATATTAACTGTTATTTCATAAAAGCAAACATTATTGCTTATATTTCTGTTATTATCTTTACATTTAACGAATAAATAGTAAAAAATCTTTGAAATTTTAGTATGGTCTTCGTTTTAACAAAATCTTGTAACAAAAAAGGGGAGAAATATATATGAATGAAAGTTATTCAATAAAAAATGGACGAATAACTATATTGTTTTACTGAGAAGAACTATGGGCAATTATTTTTTATTTGTCGTGTTTTTATACTTGTATTCAAAGAATATAATTTGAAAATGTATTAAATGCAATATATGCCTCGAAATTCGATGCTTATCAAGGAGATTGTATTAAAGACAAAATAACTATATTAAAAACAGGTCTTATGTCTCTCAACAATAGATTTATAACAGCATTGCAATGGAAACAGAATCTTTTGAAAAGGCTTGTTATGTAGTAGAAAATTTCATTACGAAAAAATCAAAACTAATTTTAAAAGGTGGTGAACTGTGATTTTCCGTGATATGAAAGACGATATTTCTAAAATCAGTTTATCTCATTAAACTATTTCTAAGAGAATTGATGAACTTAGAAAATCCATCAAAATTTACTAGAAAGATAAAGCTTGTAATTTTAAATATTATTTTTTAACAATGGTTGAAAGAACAGATGCTATTAATACGTCTCAATTTTCTATTTGTATTAATGTTATTAAATACGATTATAATGACACAGAAGAATCGCGGATTATTAAGTATCAATAAAAGAAACGACAGCATCAAGAAACTTAAATAAATCTGTAAAAAAAAACATTATAGTGATCTTATTTGCTTGTCGCCAGCGTTTCTGGCATAATAGCAAATGGAGCCCTAGCTATGATAGAGAAAAAGAAGAGTAGCTTGTATAATTAATAAAAGATAATGCAATTTCTGTAAGAAACTCTCGTCTAATGACGTACCATTGCATAATAACATCAACAAAATACATACAGAAATGCTTTAAAAATGCACCATATTATGCAAATCATTGTCAAGACTAGGAATTTTATAAGGACCCAGGGAATGATTCCTCGCCAATTCCAGGAGTTTCTTTAATGTTTCGAAGATGAATATGATAATATTAATCTTCTAATGATGACATTATGTACATTATGTATTGTAATTCATGACAATTATGTACATTATGTATTGTAATTCATGACAATTATGTACATAATAGAAGTGAAGTATCTTAGTTGAGATCAAATATTAAAAATAATTTATGACCTGCTTAATGAAATAAAATTGCTTATGATATCAAAGGTAAAATGAGTAATAGAACTTAATGATTTCAACTGGCTTTCAGATTTAACCCTTTTGATAGATTTGACTGCTCATTTAAATGAGTAAAACTTGCGTCTGAAAAGTAAAAACCTTTTGGCTCTATGTTTTGTAAAGTTTCAATTTATAAAAGAGTTAAAAATGAAACTTGAATTAGATCAAACCAGATAAATTTAATATATTTCTTTGCATTTCAACAAGTTGGCTGAAACTTAAACCATAAATGGGGTGGGTTGGAAATACGTAGCCCTGTTCTACAATTTGATGGGAGAAAAGAGTTATCAGGATTTTTAAGAAAATAAACAAATGTTTTTTTTTTTTTTTTTTTTTTAAATTTTATTTCTGTTACTTCAGTTGGCGTAGATATGAAGTCAGCAAATTTATAAATGAAATGCATTAAGTTGACATCCAACTTAAAGAGAAATTTCCTATTTTTCATTTTGATTTTTATAAATCAAATCAGACGTGCACAAAGACAAATATCCCTCACTGCACAATTATTAGTTAATCCTGTCCTCATTGTTCCATAGCATATACTTTGAGCAATTATTTTCAAGAATAAAGCATATTAAGAGTATAAATAGAAGCTGAATATCTAATGGTTACTTTGAAATCTCCTTGAGATCTGCAACCACTTCAATCATACTAAGTATTGATACATTAGTTTTTAAAATCCAATACCAAATATCAAACTAATTTTGATTTCTAATTACTCTTTATTTTCATATTCGTTACGAAATATTATATATAAAAGGCCATTTAAGATGCCTAATCAATGACAGTCTAATTCTATGAGGCAGCCTTTATATATCAATAATTATAAGTTATGCAGTTTAAATTACTTAATTAGATTAACTGCATATTTTACGTCTGTTTTTGCTCATGAACTATTGTGTCTTCTTCAAACAAATTCAACAAATTTCAATTTATTTTGTGTCACTTTAATAAAATAATCTTCTTCGAAAGTGGCCTTCGCAAGCAAAAAGATTGGATATCTCCGATCTAATGCATTAAAATAATTTTGTATTCTGCTATGAATAAATCATTATTTCATACATTTATGTTTAATTAAAACCAAAATGTTTATGAATAGATACCATTTTATGCACTTGTATCTTTAAGTGTAGACGTTAATTGGTCTAAACATACAAAGTCTTCATTTTCACTCCTGTGCACGTTAAGTTTTATTCATTTCTACTCTCGCTTACATAGGATTTTGTTCAAATTATTTTTGCTATAGTAATATTATGTAATACTTTAAATATACGCTTTTAAATATTTTAATCTATTTTTTTGTAATTTACAAACAGTTTTAATTATTTCAAAGCTGAAGATAACAACGAACCTCTGTAAAATATTTAACATGTAGAAAAAAGTAATAAAATTGCTTCAAGCAATTGATTTTTAAAATGGAGAATTAGTTTTTCAAGTTTCTCCTAAAAATGCGAAGCTTGATAATACGAGAAACAAAGAATAGAAATTTATAACATTCATATATTTGACAAAATAAGATTACTTAGTACTAGGTAGTATTTATAAGTTTTGCTTAATTAAATAAAATTGAATGAAAAAGAAGAAATTTAAAATTAAAAAAAAAAAATGATATGACATGAATAGATTACTCTTTTTATAAAGTATTATTTCTAACATTTGTGTGTGAGAGAGAGAGAACGATAAAGGTTATAATAACCCTTTTAAATTAGATGTCCCATTCTATACAATATTCGCTAAATGAGGATAGGAATGCTTTTCTAACAACCTTTTAAGCAGAGATATAAAAGCGACAGTGCGTTTCAAATAGATTGCAGACACTCTAAATTGCTCGTAATTGCGAATAGCTCTGAAAGCCCTAATTCTCGCTGAATTAAAGTGCAGAGAATGTAATACAATATGTTATTTAAATGTAACTTCTATTCACTTCGAAACACTATCTGATTATTTCAACCGAATAATATCCTGAATATGATAATCTGGAATAATTGTGTCAGTAAGGAAAAAAGCATGTGTCATAATCTGTCACCATAAAAAAGTTTATTTTAAGCCTTTACTGAATATTGTTGTGAATGTTGAAAAACTAAAGCTCTTTTCTTTACAAAGAAATTAAAAAACACTTAACGGGTAATTGATTATTTAATGTTTTCATTAAATATTTAATCGATACCATCATTAAATAATTCAACCTTATTTCTTATCAAATGATAGCTATATTAGAGGAATATTCCAAACAATCGCATTGAGAATTTATCTAGGTTATTGGATTACTTTGCATCTTGTTTTAAAATTTGGCAACACTTTAAATTCTCCCGGTGTCATGCTGTGAAAATTTTGAGAGCTATGCCAGCTCAGATGTCGCCTTCATCACTTATCCAAGGTTCAGAATTACGAAGTCTGTTTCCAATAGCCCACTTGCTTCGGAGAGGGACGATAATAAATATTAAATAACAAAAAAAAAAAAAATCAAACCTCATGTATTTTTCTCAATCAACTTCCATGTATAAAATTAAGTAAGAAAATTACGCTCTTTATTCTAGATTATTTTTGCCATTGTAATTAACTTCGAAGCTCCTTAGGTACGGTCCTTTCCTATCAAATCTTATTCCTCATAAAACACCGAGATTGATCAATTTTCCAGACTATCGCACTATTGCATTCTGCGGTTATTGAACAAATTTGAACCAATCTCTTCTGATTTATAATCCTTTGTAACCGGCTTTGTTCTCACCAAATGATCATTCGTCTTGATCCACGAGATGTTTCGGTGTTAGTTTTTGGTTTTAATCATCTCTTTTATATACTGCAAGAAATTCCTCTATTCTGTCAGTTTTTCACAAATCATCCTGAAAGTCAGGAAAGATATATATTAACGACACAAGAGTCAATAACTATTCAATTCTAATTTTTGAAGTCAATCAAATGTCACATCTTTCAAGGCCAGTAATTTTATCTGACAGAAGATAAAAATGAAACATAAAAATACCTTTTTGTGAATATAATAATTATTGGACGTTTTTAATATCTGTATTGAAGAATATATTATTATATGAAAATTATTTCTAACCTTTTTCGGATGTACGATACATATTTACTGTTTAGTAACATAAAACAATTTCTTGAAAACTGGAATTCATGAAAGGATATACACAAAAAATGGATTAAAATATTTAAAACTGATTTATTACACCTCATTTTGAATAAATGTTAAAAATCATATACACATCTTTGATTTAAAATAAAAAATAATTTAGGTTGCTAATTTTAGACTAATATCCTCAATTCACGATATAAACACTTGAATTTCAGGTAATTTTTATTCAGATCTCAAGTAAAAAGTAATTAAATACTGACTCACTGCATACCAATAATTAACCCAATTGTACTATTTTCTGAAAATTTATGTTTATAAATCAGATAGGTTTGCATCGAATAGATTGTATACCGAGGTCAAAACAAGATAAATACGAAGTACCACTTATCTAACTCTGTGCGCTTTCAATAAATTAACTAAAATTAGAATAATACCTAACGTTTGACAGGATTTATAAAATTAATTAAATATTTTGATCAACATGACTAGGTTTAACTTTGATGTAGCAGTTTTAAATTCCCAAATTATTTCATTTAACTTATTCAAATACTTCAATATTAAATTATTAGTGCGTATAACGTGTAATTACATTGCTAGTATTCAATACTATTTTAAACCTATAAATTTTTATATCTGAAAGTTTATGTAAGAATTTCGTGAATTTTGCGAAAGATTCATCTATAAACTCATGACATGCGTTTTTATTTCAATAAATCATTTCACCATTGAATAATTCTAGAGAACAAATATTGGTAGAAACTTTTAACTGAGAGAAGAAATAAATCTAATATATATGATGCAAATATTTGTTTCAACTGTAAAAGGATTTGATCAGCAACAAAGCAGTGTGTTAGGATGTTATTTATAATTTAATTTTTCAGAACTTTATAGTATTTTTTTGTGTTAATACTATATGTTCTTCGAAGTATTTTAGACAAATATTTACAAATTTTCTTACTTTTTAGAATTACTTAAATTTAAACACACTTTTATTAGGTAGTTCATAAAAACTCGAAGCAAAAGAATATTTGATTTCAATTCACAACTTTTTCATGAAATGCTTTTTTCTAACTGTTTTTTCGTAGTATTTTGGTCATGTTTCAAATCAAAACGATTATCATAGAAATGATAAACAGAGATAATGTATGAGTTTATGACTTAATTTATTTATTTCTGCAAACTTTTAAGCAGATTTAGCAAAACTCCATTTTTTTTAAAATTAATGCTTTATATCGTTCAATTTGTAATTTTATTCTCACTAACTCCTTTAAGTAACAAATATTTATAGTTGGATATGCATGTGTACCGAGAAAAAATAAATAATAAATTATAAAAGAAGTTCTGTTATTGCAGCTTTTATTAAGAAATAAAAAAAATCAAATAAACAACTATTCAGGATTGAATCGTATTTGTATGGCCCTGAAAGAACATCTGATACTGTTAGAAAGCATATTTACAGAAGAAAATTCCAGTTGATCAAATGTATAAGTTAGATAATGTACCATAAAATCAAACTAATGTAGTAAATATACATAATTTGTTGATTGTTTACCTATAGTTATTCTTCTTAAATTACTATCAAATAATGTGAAATCTAAAGAAATTAAATTTTGAATAGAAAATATTATCAAACACACATTGAATAAAAACTAAAGAATAATTCATATCTATTGTGCAAAAATTACAATTATAAAAAAAACCTAAATATATAAAAAAAATTCCATTAAATATACATGTAGAAACAGTTACTGCCTAACTATATTATTATTGCATTATTCTCTCCTAATACCAGGAACCAATTAGCAAATATTGTTACAAGATCCCATCTAGCTTCAATAACTTATATTAACTTTTTTTTACCTTTTGTAGTTATTTAATTTAAAGCTTAAAACTCTAATTGTGACTTCACTAAACTATTTTAGGTTGAAAATCTGAAATCGAATCCAAGATTTAATGTGCTTTCCCCTTTAGTAATTCTGATTTTTTTTGCATGAAAGCGACATTTATTGATGTCATCTGGTATTTCAAAGGAGATAAAACTTTAATTTTCTAATTTTTCTAATGAATTATAATTTTTATGAAAAATTAAAATCCATTTTACTTTATTTATAACATTTAACTTTTAGTATGAATTAAAAGTAAATTCAATTATATAAATAAAATTTAATTTTAATGTATCTGAAGTCAATGAAATGATAGTGTTAGTGATAGCGAATTTCTTGCCCTAGAACAAATTCTGGCTATGCTGTGTTAAACATTTGTTAATGAGAACACAAGTTGTTTTTAAAAATCATATCATGATGAAAAGACATAAAAATAATACAGAATGAGAAAGTTAAATTCTTATATGAGGTACAAAACGCTAATTTTGAACAAAAACTCTAATAAAGTTTGATAGGGTTTATCTCATCGAATCAGGCCTGCTTAAAACTGAAATATTCAAAAAAATTGTGATATGAGGAGGAAGAAATACCAGATAGTCAACAAAAATGGCAAAAGGTGTATATGATACGACAGGAAAGATATTCGTGAATACTTTCGTTTAGTAAGAAATTTTGTTGTTGAGAATAGTATGTCCAACTCGGAAGAGATTCAACTTGTCGTTAGTCTTCTCATTGGAATATCATGCCTGCTCGAATACCCGAGGGTAGCTTGTTGAATGTCTGGAAACTACATTATTTCCTCATGCCCTGTTAATTGATTTTAAATGATACGTTTGATATTTTGTAGTGAGATAGCTTACTACAGAGGATTCGAAACCGAACTTGCTGCCGTCTACTTGTTAGTTGCATAAACTACCTAAATGTGTATAGGAGTTCAAACAAAATTTGATGTTACCGTTTAAAAAATGATATTTGCGATATCAGTCACCCCAGGAAGAATTTGATCATCCTGATTTCTCAATGTTCCTAAGACATGGTTTCAGTATAGATGCAGAACTTACGAGAACTAAAATTGTCGACTTTTAAAGGACACAGTAAATGGCGGCAACTTCAGTATACACATTGTAAGAAGTGTCCAAGTGGTAAAAGTCTCTGACGTTATTAGAGAACTACACCGACGTATCTAGTATTAGTCGACGTATCTAGTTCAACTCGTCTGTATATATTAGTATGTAACATTTATACTGACAGTGTGGAAAATAAAAGAGGAATTGTAATACGATTGGAATTGTGAAGAAGTTATTGTATAGAGCAAAAGAGTAAGGTATTTAAATCTGAGAAATTTGCATTGTGGAAGAAAATTGAAAGAACTTCCTTTGTTGGACACTCTAGGATAGGTGGAAATAGGTGCTAGATAGGTGGAGTTCCTCTACACTCCATTTCAGAGAAAGGAAGAATGCTAGATGGTGAACATCGTTCAATGTTCGCTATAATGAACTTAGTTGCATGTTCTACAATATATGAGATGGTACGGGCAACATTCTAGAACAATAATTGAGCGATAGTTTCTTACACCGCAAAGCCAACAGTACTTGGTTTCACAGCATATAACACCTAAAATAGCTAATAGGTTCTCACGTGTCAAATCGGCAGCTATGAGGCAGAGATTGTCGACGTCTGAGGTTGACAGGTATCTGCCCTGAATGATTCTTAGTTTCTCGAAAAATAGCACAATGGTAATCGGAGTTGAATTCTTTATCAAATGTGAGCCATTGGCCACATATAAGGTCAAGATTGGACAGAATTTTCAATTTCCAATATCAGGATCGTAAAAGTTTGATGGTTATTTGTAGCTTACATTTTCCTACATAAAATTGTTGACTGATTGTAGACGTTGTGATTAAAAAAGGGACATAAATGGTCCAGAATTCTCTTATACAATGACGCCTTACTGTACAAGCAAAGGCCTTTGTCCATTTAAATGCTATTAAATTCCCATTTGTGGTATCATTTGAAAATAACCGCTCTATCTCTTTACTATGTTCATGTGGATTGTTTGACAGTTCAACAAGTGTCCTCTATTATATTTCCCACCTTTCTCCGAGTATCGGATTTCTTCGGAATCACAGTTTTGGCAACATCCATAATTGAGTCAATATCCATACAGAGAACTTTATTAAATTCCATGTTTTTAACGATTGTTCCGGATATGATAGATAATCGTGTGAGAGAATCCCAAGCTACCCGATGAAGTTGATATGTTGGAGGCATCCTATTGTCATTAACATGAGAGACTAACAGAGGAAAATGATCACTGTTATGCAGATCATTATCGATCTCCAATTTCCACAAAGGTATTTGAGTCAGTGTATAAATGGTTAGATCTAGAGAATGAATTACATTTTCTCGTCACTATTGAGGAGACAGATACAGCAAAAAGGAAAGCAACAGTTTAATCTGTGTGTCGTGAGAGTTGGTATCATCAATGCACCGCTGAGGACCATTAAAATCACCTAGCCGAATGAAGGGAGATGATAGTTGACTGATTAACTGATTTAAAAATATCTGTAATACAACCAAATTATAGACATTTTTAAAATATTTCAAACTTTTAATACTTCTATATTTATTTTCGTTTGTTTTTGTTGTTATTAATAATCGAAATAGTATAAGTATTATTTTTAATAATACTAATTTGATATTTTTCAGCATATTAGCTAGTACATAGCAATTAGATGGATTGTTGTCAATATATTTTTTATAATAAAATTATGTAATTTGTAGAAATATGCTGTTATGCCCAAACAAAAAGTAATGATTTTTTCAAATATTTCAAAAATCAAATTTAAAACAAATGTCTAACATTTAAACTTCCTAATTTATTACTATTGTTCTCGTAATATTTCTTTTCTTGCTCTATAATGTATTGTTTTGTTTCCTCTCGTTGAATAAAAAATAGGTGAAATCAAATGACACGCAATTGAATAAATTTATTTTAATGTAATTTTTTAATGTTTGACACCAAAATCAAGCTAGTCATCATTTTAAAGATTTTAATGGATACTTAAAGACACCATTACAACAATATATAAAAACAGGGCAACAATTAATCAATTAGTTACATTTAATCTCTGGGGATGGATTTCATAAGGTGCTTCTTGCTCTACTGCTTGTACTTGATTGTCCGTTCCACCGTTTTGCCGAAGGGGACGCTGCTATGTCCGATACAGACTCCTATCTCCTACCCCCTGGCTCTGATGAATCACTTGTTCAGGAAACTGTAAGGTATAATAAGAGTTAGTGTTCTTTGGTCGATCACATTTTCTAAGAGGTATTATTGGGGTTGCATTGTCGCTATAGAGAGGGTTCCAAGAACCTCACCAGGATTGTTAAGAAGGACCTCTTAAAATGTTGTGGGAGAAATTAAGTTACAACAATGTACTGTCTGTCTCATTTTGGCAGAAATTTAGCCGTTTTCCTCTGAGCAGCACTACTATAGGGGACGAAGAGTCCCCCATACTTTATCATCAGGCTGGAATTGAATAGCTTTACGGTGCCATTTATCTTCAGAATCTTTTCTCTCATCTTGTTTTGTTTTTACTCTTTCTCTTATTTTAACAGAAATATGTAATTTTTTTCAATATGGAGTGATATCAGGCACAGAATTTTAATAGTTTACGTTGGCTCTTTACAATCAATTGTTAGCATTTTTCGTCCACATTGTAAGTAAGCAGCGATTTTACCTGTTATATCATACTTAGCACTGTTCATGACAAACCTTATTACCGGAAGCTTATCTTCCTATTCATCATGTTGGTCTTGATTAATAATTACGTGTCTCGGCTTCAATTCTCGATTTTTTCAATCAACGGGATTGGCATGTCAATAGTACACAGGGATTATACTTAAAATGTGATCAATGTTCAGTAGGTAACAGAAGTGTTGCATCACTTTACTCTCAAACTGGTAACCAAGGGTACTCATCAATCATCTAGGTAGATCATATCGAAACATGAATTATTTTATTAATTTTATAGCACATTGTTTGGCTGTGTTCTGAGCAAGAACCAACAGCCCATCCCACCAGTGTCAATACAGTGTTCAATGAAAAGGGTCGTTTAACTCTTGGATCAAAGGAAGTTTCATGCTGCAAAACGAGGAAATTTATTTGATTGTGCTGGTCTTCACTTAAGTGTTCCCCTTTGTCTGAAGAAGTAGGCGAAAGATTGCTAGGGAAACATTTTCATTCAAGTCACAGGATTAGACTACTGGATTTTCAACAAACTGAAATCAGTTTCTTTGGTTTATCATCAAAATACCAAGTTTGATCTCGAAGAGTCTGTATAATACCAGTTTTCTGAAGAAATTTCGTTTCAAATAGGGAATGATTCCTCTTAGGATCTGGGAGAGCCATCAAGTTCAATGGTAATTATCGACTTTCCCTTCCAACAGTTACAGAGGTTGTGTAACCTTCTTTCACTTTCTACCTGCCATCAGCGAGTGGGGTGGGAGAAAAGATTTGTGAAATTTGGACCCTTCTTGATAAAATCTTTCACCGTTAATGAAATGGGTTGCCCCGCTATCAGCATATACCCTTCCAAATACACCATTTATCATCAGATTAATAATAGAACTTTGAGCAGTAATAAGCAAAGAATGAATTTTGTTGTTTTCGAAATGAGCAGAAATATAATTTGAAGTAGGATTACAAGTTGGAAACTTTGTTTCAATATATCCAGATCATTCACAACCACAGCTGCTCAACATTTGGCTTTCTGTGTTGTGAATTGACTTTGATGGAGCCTTTTCTGGGCGAAAAGTCTTATTGCTGATCACCTGGTTTAGATCTTCATGGGGGGTAATTGAAGATTTTCTCTGATTAGATGAAGCTACGCTATTGGTTACGTTGTAATGAATCATAAGTATCCAGAATCTCCACTGGGTGAGTTTAAATCAGGCTAGATATATCAATAAAATGCACTTTTACGTCTTTTCCTGATTTGATATGCTCTTTTACCTGCTTGAAATCCTTAATTTGAAGTTCAGATAGCCAATTTTCAAAGTAATAATCCCATAATGTGGTGGAAAGTTAATACTATTTTACCTTTAGTTATGTAGAATAAGTAATTGTACCATTTTCGAAAAAAAAATTATCATTAAATGTTTGTTACTCAGCTTGTATTACTCATGATTTAATTCATTATGTTTTTTGCTGAGTGATTTAAGTCTTGTGAATAATTATTTATTTTTCAAAGGATGTAATAATTTCATTGTGACTCCATTGCAATTAATCCAGTATTCGATTGAATATTATCTTTCGTAATTTTAATATTTTATTTATAATTCATTGGCTTGTTTGACTTAAATGTTACAAGAAACATATCGCAATGATGGGATTTTACTCCATTTGGGTGAATTAATTTAAGTTTTCTCGTTTTTTCATTGCAAATAATAAAGAATTTTTTAGTTGTTGAGATAGAACCTGATAAATACATTACTAAGTTATTCTATTATAAAAAAGCTTTTTTATAAGGTCTGAAATAGTTGGAAAAAAAAAGCTCTTTTCCTAAATGTAAATAAAAGTAAAAATCAAAATCTCTGTAAAAAAATTTTGTTTAGCTTATTTTTATTTGTATTTCCACAGACTCTTGAAAGAAAAGCACTCAAAATTTTAATATGATTCTATTATTGCTGAAAGACAAACTTTTTTTTTATGATTCTCATAGAAGTTTGTGAAAAAATTATGCTTGATTGAACTGTGATTGTAAATAATTTCTTTTATTAGCTATCTTTTGTAAAATTTAAATCCCAGGAGTTCATTTGTACTCAGGGCAATATTACAAAACATTACTAGGAACAAATCTTTCAAAGAAAAACTACAATTTTATTTCAGATAGATATTTTGGATTAAGTATTAGAATAACAAAATACAGTTAAAATCTTTTTTAAAAATATAAACATGATGGTAATTATTAAGAATTCACAAAAAGTGAAAAATTCATATGGGAAAACCTTTCCATTTTATTCCAAGAAATTATATGATTCTGAAAAATGTTTTATTAAATTTTTTGCTTTTTATAAAAGTAGAGGAATCAAAAAAGGAGAAAAAATAGGAAGTGATAGAAATCAAGAAGTAATTTATATTCATTAAAAGCGAAAAGTTAAATATTGAATGCACTAATAATGGGTACTTTTCCTGATGTCAGCAGATATTTAATAACTGAGAATAGGAACATCTGTCATATTGTTATATGTGTTTTAAAGTATTAGACTTTTTTTCTGTTTCACTTTGAGCTTTTTAAAATTCGTCGTGCAACCGAAAAACACGAAAATATCTCCTTGACAGGAATGTCAAGGTTCATTCTCTTTATCACGGTTCGCCAGAAAGGTGTAAAGCTTTCATTTCATTCGACAGGTTTACCTTCTCGGAATAGGTTTCGCTAGATAAGAGCTCTTAGATAGCTTTTCCGTTCGTGTTTGAACTTTGGTTTTCATGTTTAAAAACTTTCGATAAAAATAGTTTAATCGATCTTTTCAGTATATTGTTATTTTTTGTTATTATGATGCTGTTCTCAAGAAAAAAGTGATTGATTTACTACTAAATATGTTTCGGGGAAACTAAGATAAAAATATATAGCTGTATTATTCTAGAAGCAAGAAATCTTTGCATTAATTGCATAGAGAAAGTTTCGACGATATATTAATGCTTTTAATAGTTATAATTATTCAAATGTATTCGCTCTTTAGTTCATTTACATTTTGTCACCAAAAATGAACCACATTTTTTAATAGCAACAATTTTTTTCGTATCCATTTAAATTAAAACGCTTAAAAGAAATTATAATGTTTTATAACTATCAAAATTTATGAAATCTAATCACTAATAAGGAAATTTTATTAGCCATAATACGTAGATCATTCTTATATTGTTTAATGAGATTACTAAACCGTACAAAGACTGTTGAGATTAAAATATCCCACGTAACTGCTCTGAATTAAGACTCGAAAAACCACACATATACGTATTCAAATTTCGACTGCCTTTGCAATCGTCTAATGAAAATTTATTTTTAAAATTCAAAAAAAAAAAAATATGTTTCGGAGGAAATTATACAAAGTTTATACCCAAAAGAAAGTGTTATGTTATGTAATATGAAGTCATCCTTATAATGATGGAAAATCAGATCATGACCAACATAGATGCTAAAGTTATTGTTTTTGGAGAGTGATCCTTAAAACAAGTATTGTAGAAAATAAACCATGTATGTATATACCCTGTGATAAGTAGAAAATAAACCACAAAAGTATTCTTATTGTAATGATATGGAATTTTAAAATATTTGCATAACATTAAACTTATAAAAAAGTTTCGATAACTCTTAGCACATTTTTAGAGTTCTAATATTCATAATATTTTAATATAAAATGCAAAATGATGTTTTTGTTTAATTAAAAAAAATTACATTAATACTTTACTTTTAAATTTCCTTAACTTAACTTTAATTAGTTTTAA
This sequence comes from Nephila pilipes, assembly GCA_019974015.1. Taxonomy (NCBI): domain Eukaryota; kingdom Metazoa; phylum Arthropoda; class Arachnida; order Araneae; family Nephilidae; genus Nephila; species Nephila pilipes. The sequence continues at coordinate 156,850 of BMAW01028931.1, read as the reverse complement.
AACCTATCCAAATTTTTACTAAGCAAATTTCGTGGGCGTAAATTACAACTTTAACTCCCAGAACTTTCCACTACATTCGTTATGGTATGAGAGGCTTATTTGTATATATATACACATTTGCTTTTCCTTCGCCACTTGATTTTCCTCCCTCCTTTCGTTATTGCTTCGTTGATTC
>BMAW01028931.1:116993-151675 GCA_019974015.1 Nephila pilipes | reverse complement strand
TTGTAGTAATTTATTTCATAAAAGAGATGCATTCGGGTTTAGGGTAATTAAAGTGCCTTACTGGGAAAGTAATATTCATTTATCCACCTTATACAGAATTACAGAAACATTATAAACTTTTTGCATCGTAATAAACTGCTAGTTACTCATGTTAAAGATATATTCAACATTAGGAAATTTATAAGAGAATGTATAGAATGTGATTATCTATTAAATTTTTTAAAAAGATATATTCCCAATAATTTATATGACGGTTTATTTTGATGTGTTTTTAAGATTTCTCATGAGGAGTTCTTAGGGGACTCTGGAGGATATTGAATTGTCATTATGTAAACAGTATTTGATATCTTAATTTTTTTTTATATTATAATGGTTTTCTCACTAGAATCTTTATTTAATAAATTGATTTATATGAATTTTTAATATTTACATTTTGATGTAAGAGCTGATTCTATTATCTTTTGGATTTGGTGACATAATAAAAAAGGTAATCTTATACATAAGGGCTATTAAAACATTTCAGGACTTTCATGGATTTTTGAACTTTCGTTTCAAAAACAAATCCACCACTCAACATTAGGATTACAAAGACAGCTAGTTATTGGTCTAGTTGTGAAGATCTATTAAAACATTTCTTTTTTAGTACACATTTACTGACACATATTTTATTCAATTGGATTTCAAATAACTTTAATAAATGAAATTCTGATTTGTGTATCATTGGATATGATTTCTGGTCATGATTGTGTTTATTGGTGGATTTTTATTAAATAGTCCATTTTTGAAACTTTTTACACTCAACTTAATCAAGTACTATTGATTTTCGAATTTTTTTCTGGCAACAATGCATGGTATTGGATATCATCATTTAAAAAGTCCCTTAGCCAATTGTACCGTGGTTCATGATCACTTGTCACAATATGTTGATTTTTTGATTTTTCTCCTTTACAATTCTGAGATTTGAATTGATTTTTCATGAAAAACATGGATTCGGGTATGTTGTTGTTTTTAAAATTTTAAATCTTTAACAAATATTTAATTATACTGTTTTATTATTTCGGAAAAAAAAAACTTTTAAATTTCTAATTGGGTAATTTTTAATTAGATGTTTTTTGATTAAAAAATTTTAATTGTAAAATTTTTAGGTGAAGAATATTTTTTTATTTGTTTGGAAAACAATTGTTTTTGAAAAAAAATTAGTAATTGAGATATCTCGCCTTTCCTTTTTCTTCTTCGTTTCTTGTTTTTTTTCTCTTTAATTTACGAATTGAATTTTGGAATAACCCATTTTTACCCAACAAGATGCATTGAGGGAGGAACTAGTTTAACCCCACAATTCAGTCCCCAGTCTGAGAATGCATGTTTTGTTTTGTTAAGTATTCAAACTATTTATTTAGTTTCAAATTTGATTCAATTTTTAATCAACTTTCTTACGTAGTTCTATAAATGTTTTTTTTTTGTTGATTTTGGATTTTAATTGTTCTCTTACTTTTATGTTTTTTTAATAATAATTTCATTGTTTTATCTTACACACACACACACACACACTTTATTAAGTAATAACACAATTTAGTAAGTCGAGCAAAGACGATAAAAAAAATGAAATAATTTATTTATTTAAGAGGGAAAGTGAAATGAATCAAAATGAAGAAACAAAGATATATAATTGCAAATACGATTATTTTTGAAATCTAAAATATAACTGTAAAGTTTATTTAAAAATATTAAAAGAAAATTATACTCCATAGCATTTCAAACTAAATAAATTAATAAATATTTTTTTTTTGCTTAATACGGGAATAACAATTAAAGTGCAAGTTTGTGTATTTTACTTTAAAATAATGATGTTGCTGTATGTGATAAATAATGCTGTAGAAATGAAGTTAAAATTGGATGACGTAGGGGATGTTGAGTGCACCGATGTTTCTTCCGTAAATTCAAAGTATCTCGCATTAAAAAGTAAAAAGTGAACAGCTATTTTTATTCAAAAATTTTCAGGCTGAGAAACAAAACAAAAGTAAGATGAAATATGCGTCGCAAGATATTCTCGAGTGGAATACATTAATGCTCTGCGAAGATTGCCAGTAGCTATTAGATTCTGCTTTTCCAATTTTGTACTTCATTCCATATTACTCGCAAACATACCTCGATTTGAACAGTGGATGTGTGTTTTCTTACAAACATGTTCAAATGTTTAAGTCTATATTTTGAAAGAAGTCATTATATATATATATATATATATATGTTTGTCCATGCTCAGAATGCACCACTTTCTGTTTTTTCCACCATAATTTTCTCAAAATCTATCTTCTATAGAAGTTATTACATTTTTGTTCAGTTTAACATGTTTAAAGCGTAGAGTCTTATTTAGATAGAGTATTTTAAAGTTCGTGCAGTGTTTTTGGGACATCACGTATATCACACGGTACTTAAAGTTTTATATTTTTGTACTATATCTATTTTACAATTTCTTTTTAATTGTTTATAAACATTTTCCTTCAAAATAGTAACAAAAAATGATGTTTAAATAATAATTTCTTAATTGATTTGTAGCTTCAATTATTGTTCTTATTATAATCAAACAAATTCAAATAATTCACTTTGATATTTATTCGATATCATCACAATCAGTTTTAATTTTTGTTATCCTAGTCAGCCAATATAATTAATATATTTAATGCTTCATAACAGTAAATCTTGTGAATCAGTATATTAACCACTTTCCTGCAGAAAAAAAAGAAAATATTGTCTAGAAACATGAATCAAAGGGACTCAGCAAATTTATCTTATTTATTCACTGTAAAATGAGGTGTGAAAAGATTAGAATTAGAATATCTTGTCGCACAAATAGAATCAAATTATTAAAAATTAAAATAAAAAAATCTTCTTTTTTGGCTTGAAAAGAGTGTTTAAGTTTCTTAATTTCAAGATTTGTTAAATATTGTTAAGTTATTCATTAAGTAAAAGGTGAATTAAGAAAACACCTAATCGCTGAAAAATTATTATATCGCCCTATTTCTGAAAAAAATATTTGGCTTAAAGCTTCAAAGATAATACTAAAGTATATTTTCTGATTCTTTTAATACACGTAACATTGTTACATAATTAATACAAAAATATAATTTAAATAACTAATAAACTATAATTAGTTTTAAACTTTGATACAATTCTTCAGTCATTTTAATATTTTACAAATGTATTAAAATTTTTGTTCCACATACATGTCATTTAGTATACACACAAACGAACTAATTCTTTCATAAATTACACTTCATCATTTCTCCAGTAATGAAATTAGTGCCTAAGGATTTACACAGTCGAGTTTCTTACCTTTTATTTCGGTATACATATTCAGATAATTATACGATTGAATTGATGCATAAATGTCTAGAATAGGTTAAGACTTAATGTTAAACTAAGGGAAACACACATTCACATATAGTTAGAATTAGTATTAAATCTTTCTTCACTAACATTCTCAGCAAAACAGCTTTATAATGCATAGAACAACCCCTCCAGGAATTTCATTCTTCTTTATCTTCAATCCCGAAACTAATTTTGTTAATTTCGCTTTGTGTACGAAATAAAGCAAAGATAATGAATAACATTTCAGTACTTTTCCTTTGAAATAAGTACCACTACAGAACTAATTGTCATTCAATTAGCTTTCTCGAGATCCTAATTTTGAGGTTGTTTACCATATTGAGCAGAGTGACACATTATGATTCATTTAATGCTCGCTCTAGGTATGTAAAAAAACTTTCAGATTTCAGATGCTTACCTTTAAATAGTGCAGTTCTGTTTCTTTTCATTAGATTAGAAAAAAAATTGAAAAAAAATTTTTTTAATTATTTATTCACAACTAATGTTAAATTTTAAAAGCTTTGAATTATTCCTTTAGGAGGTTTTAAATTTATTTAGCAAGAATGTCTGCAATAAACAAATTTATGTTAGAATAATTCATAAAATTATTATTATAACAGACATATAACATGCAAATCTTGTGCAAAAAATCCGAAATCACTCTGCTTTTCTCTATAAGTGTTTTTCTTTTTTTTATTATTTTCAAGCTAAGTAAATATTATAATTTAACTGAAACTTAGGGTATTGGCTTACTAAAAGAAACTTAAACACTATCCATAAATAGTCTTATTTTTTTCTAGTTTTAGTTCTTTCGTGTAATTCGAAATATTATGAAATATTATCTATTAATCTCTCTATCTAAGCGAGAAAGCATAATACCTTTTTTTTATCCCAAAAGAGAGAAATTGATAGAATAATGTAAAGGTCTTTCGAAAATGCCATAAATTCAGAAAGAAATACTTTATTAAAATATTTTATTTACTATAATTTGTAATTTTGATAACTCATTTATATTATGCTAAGAGCGTAAGCATGCGATGTCTTATAAATAGAAATGTTTTTGTATTATTTTCTATAATTTAAAAAATATTTTTCTGTAATTAAAAATTTATTTTTCTATAATGAAATTTTTATTTTAACTAATTTTTACTTTTCTATAGGCAACACATTGTGTACAATTTCGTATCTTTATAACTATAAACATTCATTTAACATCTATAAAGGTTCTTAACCCGTATATTTAATTGACTTTGAGCACATATTGATTTAAGTAACCTAACGTCATGCACACCTCGGATAGTTAGTTTAGTTTACACCTATTTTATTTTAAGGTTGCATGCCTTTTCTGTTTGAAAAGAGTACTTTTGAAATTTGTACCCATAAATTCGAAGAAATTTTAGAATCAGTTTCAATTTAAACTTTTATTCTGAAATTTGCCATCTTCTTTGTATCATTCCATTGCTTCTTTAATTAGCATTATTTATAGAAAAAAAGCATTTGCATAGGGACAATTATCTTCAGTTTAGTCTAAGATTTTTATATTATTTTAAACTCTTAGTGTATTGAAATGAATTAAAAGTGTCATCAAACCATCACGTGCCTCGAGCTGTTCTTTAATTTGTGCTTCAAAAGTAAATGTGGACGTGTACTGCCACTCTATGCACGTTCTGGACATATACTTAAATTTAAAGAATATGGTTTTTTTTTTCTATAAGGACGCTTATGCATACATTACTAGCAGTATTTTTCAAATTGCTTAGAAACACACGGGTCATTAAGTTAGATAGTACCATGGGATGATATGAAATGTAACATATTTTTAATTACTTAGAAATGAATACGATCAACTTAGTGAGTTTTAAACTTTTGTTTGACATAAGTAAATTGAACTTGATTTGAACTAATGGTTACTACATTTAAATATTTGATTTATGACATTTGAAAGAAAAATATGTACGTCTTGAATAACTGAATCATCCCCCAACTAAGATTGTGCATTAATTTGGTATCAAGAAATATTCAAATATTAGATAACCTTAAGAGTGCAAAAATTTATATAGGCCGTTTTAATATATTACATATAGATAAATCATTTGTTGAAAATGTCTTATCAAACTCTTAACGAAATCATCCAGTACTGCAGTCCTATTACTCATTTTGAATTTTCCTTATGTGTTGTTCTTTCTGCAAATTTTTCTTCTATTCTATCGGAGGAAAAATAAATAAAATCAAATTGTATGAATATGAATTAAATAAAATTATATATTGATGTGACCAATTTTAGAAATAATGCTATTAATGCTTTATTTAAATGCAATTCATAAGCAGTTAACTTATTGAAGGTATTAAGTTCCCATTTCTCTCTTATTTTCAGATAAAATATCAAAACATGAAATATATTTATTGCATTCTTTTTTTCATGCTTTGAATGACTTATTTCAATTATCTTTTTGTTCTAAAAACGTGCATGTAAGGTCTAGAGAGGATGAAATAAACTTCCTTCACATCAATAAAGTGCTTTCAATCTCTGTATCTCTATATATCTGAGAATTCCTTCTTAGACAAACAGGAGATGTTCATCTCCCGAAGCAGACGAGTATGGGCTCAATGGGGTAATGAGCTTCCAGATTATCGCGTCAATCAGACTCACTGGTCATGTACGAACACAAGGATTTAGGCGATATTTTTCTTCCACCGTCTTCTTCGAGCCAAAATGATTGATGCTTAACGAAGCACCTCTCTTCTAGATTAGACACCGCAATTGATTGTCGGTACGCTTAGGGCGTAGGGTAAAATCAATTACACTTTATATGATGAAGGCTTCCCTTAAAGAATTACTTTTATGCTTTGTGTAAGCGTTTTGTCTGTTTTTATTGTTATTGTATTTTTATAGTTTATTGAGAATTGAAAAATAAAAATGTTAAAGCCCTGCAATTTACTGAGCTGTAATGGGGATTTGATTTCGTTTTAAATAATTTATTGTGTACTACCATTGCATCGGAAATGGAACCAAAATAACTTCTAATCTGATAAAGCCGTTTTAATTTATCCTCCGTAGTTTTAAACTACTCTAATCGAATTCATGAAATTCCTGCTCTCGCATTTAATTTTAAATGTGCATTATTTGAAATGAGTCCAATATTGTGTAAATAAGTTTCAAAATCCTACAATTTTGACTAACTTGAAAGGAAATTTTATTTTAGATCTAACTCAAAACTAATGTACATTGTCAATACTAAGTGAAATAACTGTCAATACTAAGTGAAAGTCTTTAACTGTGCAATAACTTTTTCATTGCATTCATACCACTTATGTTTAAGCGATTCATAGGTAAGAAAATATGTGAATAGAATTTTATATATAGTTGCCGATATTAACAGAATACTACTGTATTTAATATTATCGTACGATTTATTTAAGTTAAAAATATCCAGTAGTCAAGAATAATTACTTACTGGACAATAAAAAAGTAAATTGCTGAAAATAAAATGATAGTTTTTACTGCGCTAAACTTACACTAGTTCAGAAACTACTCTTTAAATTTTAGAAAGTTAAATGTGGCTGTTATACCTTATGTTTCCTCATAATTAGGTAATGTTTTTATGTATAAGGTATTTATTAAGTTTAACAAATGCTGAACTTTTTAAATTTGTTTACACCTAGCATGAACAAAAAAGTATGCAAATCGATTTTTTTACTTGTTTTGCTTCATTGCAAAACAAGTTCTGATACATACAAAAACAAGAGGTGAAAATATAAACTTCAGTAACGTATTTATGCAATTTCATGTGAAAGTTAAGAGTTTATTTATTTTTATGGATAAAAATAAATAAAAAATAAACTTAGAACAAAAGATATATAATTATTTTGTACCTATATAAATATAAAATTAAAGATTTTTATAAGCTTCTTTGATGAGATTGTAAGACAATATTAAGACTACTTAATCTCTCATAATATTTTTAAGAAATGAAGTTTTAAAAAATAATCCTTATATGGGGAATTAATGTTTTATAATTAATATCGAAATCAATTTTATTGAGATTCAATACCATTCTCTTATTCTTATTATATATGTTTCCTTTCCTCTAACAAGATTTTTCTCTTTTAGGATGAAAAGAATCAAGTCTTAACAACCAATGTTTGGCTCGATCAGGTTTGTACAACCATTGAATTTACAAAATTATTTGGAAAGAGAAAAAATGAAAAACCGTGACAATTGAATGATTCTTTTAAACTTTATTAATCTATGTATATTAAGAATGCAATACACGTTGGGTATTTTTATACATTATTTGATTACATTTACTAGAATTTATTTTCTTGAGAATTTATTTTCTTTCTAGAATTTATTTTATAAACAGTGACAAATTTAATTTTTTAAGGTTTGTAGTTTCATTATTTTTCAGTCAGGAATTTGTTTGTAATTTACTATATCTATAATTTAAAAAATAGAATATATTGTGGGTTTAGTCGTTTTATACAGAATCCCTTAACTTCTAAAGGAGTTTATAATATTTTGAGACTAACTGATAAAAATACTCGATGAAATATTAGTTATTTAAATGTAAACAAAACGCAACATTGGAATTTCAAGAATTTGAAACTCCATGCTTTTCTTTCAGAGATGTTTTTTAATGTTAAAAAAGCAGAATAAACAAATATCTAATATTTTTCCTAGTTTGATTTCCACCTTTAAAATTTAATATAGAATTTAAACAGTCTAGTTCATAATTTCATTAATATGTTTGTAGAGTTTCAAAATAGCCTCTAAAATTTTAATTAATGTGAATTTAATTAACTTAATCAGAGGTATATCATTCATCTTTAAATTTAAATTGTTGATAATTTTTATAATAAGCGGAAGCTTACATTATAACATCATTAATTCAAATAACAATTCTTTTATGCTGAAAACTGTTTCTTGGAAGAAATGCGGGGTATTAAATTATTCATACAATTATCCCACTAACATTATTTTTCTCATTTGTAGTTTTTAAAAAAAAATATAATGTGCATGCAAATTTGATTTATATGAACATTTATACTTAAATGATATCCTTCAAATAAAATACATATGATATCCATTCGAAGTTAATCAACAATTTAAACTTACTATTATATTAAAACATGTTTTCACAGATATTTAACGAACATTTTTGAAAACGCGTTTGCGTTAACTGACTAAGATCAATATACCAAAATATGGCTAATCTATTAAAGTAGTAAAATTGATGTGGAATATTTATTTAATTTGTAACAAAATTAAGATGAATACAACAATTAAAAAAGAAGCAACACGGTAGTAAAACGATACTATTTGCTTAACATTCCATAAATTAAAACAATCACACAAATCTTTTTTTCTTTTGCAAAACAGATTGTAATTTCTATTTATAAATTTTATATATCTTTTCAAGTTTTTTTCTTTCTTTTATGTTTTAAGACTCATCCATATAATCTATGGCAGTTAATACTATTTGAATGCTTGGAATATAATATGGAAGTTGGATGTATTTGGAGCGTTTATATTTGTACATATAGTTAGATCTTCATATTTTCATTTGAAAACAAAATTGGAAAAAAAAAAACATTACCAATTTAATATTACAAGCAATTTAAACAGATTTCTTGAGTCATATCAAACAAAATCAGAGCTATAACACATAGTTATTAGGTATAATACATAATGAAGTAGATGCTTGTTGAGTTAGATTTTCTTTGTTGAATTTTATGTAATTTGTTTTGTTTCAAATTCCCATCGAAACTGAAAATGCAGTATTTCTTCCCAATAAGGGACATCCACCAGACCTTTGTTTTGTCCTTCAGTAATAGGTAAATTCATATATTACTAAGAAAAAGCATAATAATATTTGTGCTGTTCTGTATATGATGAAATATTTTGGTGTATTACCTCTAATGTTGACTACAAGTAATGCTTAGTTATTAAATAAACGGTTTGTTCTCATTATCTAATTATATATGTGATTTATTAGAATAATGTTATTAACCGGTAGTGAAAATGTAATCAACCATTACATTCGAATAATTCTTCTCACATTCATGACATCAATGTCGTACTCGGCCTAAGTATTCACACTGCCAAATAACCGAGGTATTAATTTGACTTAAAAGTCGCTTTTGTCATCGTAATTGGGTTGCTGATTTCTGATGATATAATCATCAATTAAGAAGCAGAAAACGAAACAGTCGAAACGAAGACTGCTTCTTTGTAAAACTTGGCGTTAAGATAGTGAAGGAGTGAATTGATGTAATAAATGTTTCTTCGGAGGCAACTTGAGGGATCTCTGTGTCATTAGGGGCCAAGATCTACTTATTCCTTTAATCTCTTGTTCTAATGGAATGAATCCGTTAAAGCAAGTGAGTGATAAATCTGCGTTTGGAAAGTTTGCCGCTACTTGTTCCAAATGGTCTTTCTACTAAAGATAATTAGACAGCATGATGGTAATTATCCAAAATGAAGCTTATTCAAGTAGATACTGTTTTATATCAAATAAGTTCCGCTTCGCAACGACTGTGATACTCTTATGCTATTCCTGTAAACTCATCGTCAGAATTTGTTGACTCTAATTATTTTCAGCCTTTCTTTTTTTGAATATAGTTCCTAAAAAGCTATTGCTATGGTTTTTAAAAAAGTCCCCATTCTAAACTTGTTTAAGCAAAATTATGAACAGTCCCTTTAGGACAAATGAAGCAACCTGAGAAAAACTTATGTATAAAATTTTTGAAGTAGTTCGTACATAATTATAAGATAATATATATCATAGTGACTCAATATAGTGAGTGAGTAAATGAATGTAAAGTTTATTGACGCAAGATCCAGATATGGCTATGCTGCGCCAAACAAGATTTAACTGTAGTCTAGACGTGAAGAAATTGGGGGAAAAAAAGACAACAATGGTTTGACAAGAAGGAGGGTCGAAAACAGAGAAGGATCGCTAGGGTAATCGGGGAAGGCGTCACCCGTGTTTACCAAATACAATAAACCCCATGGGAAAAGAAAAATATCACTAGGGTGCCTCGGGATCATGATGCTCGTGCTTACCTAAAGAAGGCAAGTCTCTGAGGTCACCTGATATAATCCCCAGGGGCAGGGGGCCCGGCTATATCCTCAGACCCTGGGTACCCATTTTAGTCTCCTCTTATGACATGTATGAGCTACAGTGGGACTATTCTGTCATTTCTGGTCACGCGACTCAATATAAGTTTATCCAAATTTCGTTTTAATTGAAATTTTGCTATTTTATCTCCATTTGAAAAAAATGAAATATCGCGACATATTTTGTTTATTATTTAACTCTATATCAATTTTAAATGTAATTTAAAAGTCAATAAGTTCAAAACTCCAATTGAAGATAACGTAAGAAAAAGACAACACACTTTATTATCTATCAAAAAAATATGCAATATCACTCTCTCACTCGAATCCTTCTTAATTTATTTAATCTTAGTTTATGTTTAAATACTAAAATCTTAGCTTATCACATTTCTCATTCTAAGTCAAACACTTCTCTATTATAGCATATTCAAACCCTGTTATTCTAATCTGGAGTTATTTCAAATTACTTTCAATACGAATGGTTAATTACAGTGTTTCACTCCAATATATAATATCTATCAGCTTGTCGTTATCCTCTATCTCCCTTCTCTTTCTTTTCAGTTCTATTTCCTTTACATATCACTTTCTCTAACTCAATTTCTTGCTCTGATTATCTTCATCTAATTAATCCAAATTACACTTTATTTGGTTTTGCAAGTAGTTGTAAATATATGCAATAAAAATACTAGAAAATAGCCTAGATTAGTGAAGTGAAAATTGTGAATAACAGAACGTCACACTATTGTCCCTTAAACACTGTAGGGGGAAAAGTTTTAGAAATTGGTAATTTGTGCTGGTATAACTAAATTAAAGGATTATGTATCAGATAAATATTAAAAATCGTTTTTAATATGTATCTGAAAGTTTTCTCATAATATTCATTCAATATATGAAAGGTATAAATTTTAAAAAGTATGTTTTACATAGTTGTAATCTTATCAGACTAGCTAAAAAAATTCAAAGCAATACCTTTCTGAAATGTTTTACAAGAAATTCATGTTATCTGTGATATTTTGCGTGTTATCAAAATGAATTAATATAGATTAAAGCTACCCATTCATTCTAGCGCTACAAAAAATTTTGCGCAAATGTTTTGATGTTTTTCTTACGTTTAACAACAATTTTTATAGGTATCAAATAATTCTAATTTTTAGGTGTTTTTTAAAATACTTCTTTAATAATGAAAAATGGGTTTCTTTTTAAACAAACAAACAAACAAAAAAAAAACTGTTATATCCTTTTTGTCTTCTGAAAATAAAATACTGAAGTGATATCTAATTCTTCTAAGAACTATATATATATAATTCATAACTATATATATATATAACTATAACTATATATATATATAACTATAACTATATATATATACATAACTATATATACGACAAAAAAAGGAATATAATTTAGATAAGGTTTAGTGAAATAAAGTAATTGTAATCTCTCTTTTGACGTTCAATTATGTGACGAAATCCTTCCAGAGTTGTAAAAGGTTAATTGCAAGACAACAGTTTTACACAAATGATACCTGCCTCTAATTTGATGATGCTAAATTTCGTTCATTCATGAATCTGTGTAGGTTTAAAAGGAAAATTACATCTTCAAGGAGTTACTCAATCTAAGAGGCAAATGAAATTAGTATTTTATAAGAATAAAATAAGTTGAGTGGCTTAAGATATTTACAATTCTGAGCCTCCAAATTTAGAAGTAATTGAATACATGAGCATTTTTAAATAAATAGATGCTAAAAATACATAAAAAAAGTAAAAAATAAATAAAAAATATTTTATATATATATATATATATATATATATATATATAATTCATTTTTATATTCTGTCGAAATTTTTGAATGAGTAGAGAATCATTCATTAATAAAATTGAAGAGTCTAATTTTAAAAGGTTCAAAAAGGGTGGCGGGGGCCCGAAAGCAAGTTTAGTAAGTTATAGAATAATTGTTTTAAAATAATTTTAGTATTATTTTGAAATTAAGTGTAGTTTTGATATGCCTTGAAATAATGAATTATTTATTGATGGTGTGACATAACATTGAAAACAAAATATTTTCTATTACTATTCTTTTTTTAAAATAATATAAATTCATTCCTGTGAACCACAAATATCACACGGGACTAAGAGAAGTAAATAAAATAAAGTAAAAGAAGTAAAAGAAATGATAAATTACAAAGCAAAAGTTATAAAAGATCAATGAAGGAATAAAAAGAATCAATGAACAAAAAAATTAGATTAAGATACAAAAGGAATTAATGAAGTCATGAAAATAAAGCTAAAAAATCACAAACTCAAAACAGTGAAGCTAGAAAACCAAATCAATGAAGTTACAAAATGAAGCAAACGCAATTTTACTATAAATAAGTTGAAAAAAATTTGGAGGCTATTTTATTTTGAGAACATGTAGTTTGAATTTCAGTAATTTTCATTTTTTATTTAACTTTGAACAAAAAATGAATAAGATGTTAACATTCAAAAATTTTAGAACGGCAAATTTTGTTGAGGTGCTCTTTAAAGTTACTATGACCACAAAAAAAACTGAGTGTTCTTAAAGCTTGTATAAAAATAATGGCATGTTAGTTTATGTAGAATGGTCGGAAAAAACTTCTTCGTCAGCACAGAATCAGCTGATTAAATGTACAAATTATTCCAGGATGACACGACATTTTCTTCAGGTTTTTCTTCAAGATTTGGGAATATTAACTAAGAAACCAATATTTCGTTTAGTTGAAATCTTAGCCAAGAAATGAACCCTTTCATTTCCAAAAATTCTTGTACGGCTTCTATCAAAAGCAAACGACACAAGGATATCTATGTTCCTAAGAGTTGAAAGGATTTTTGAATTTGTACAAAGTTATTATTTCAAGATGAAGGATTATTAAGAGATTCTAAGAAAGAAAGGAAATTTGAATAAATCTAATACTTAGAAACAAATTCATACTGTTTGATACATTTAATAAAAGTGAATGTGAATTAATCTAAGACTTAGAAACAAATTCATACTGTTTGATCCATTTAATAAAAGTGAATGTGAATTAATCTAAGACTTAGAAACAAATTCATACTGTTTGATCCATTTAATAAAAGTGAATGTGAATTAATCTAAGACTTAGAAACAACATTATATTTTATGATCCATTTGATAGTATGTTTAATGACTCAAAGTTCGACAATATAAAAAAAAACCAGTACATTCATCACAACCTCTGAAATCATGATATTCAATTTCAAAACACCCTTATTAAAAATTACAAATCTGAAAACAACACGGTTGACAATTTTGCATCTCTCGGAAAAGCAAACAAATCGAAAATCTTCTTCAACTTTTCTGTGGTAGGTAATTGAGTTGATGGCAACAAGATCTGATGGATGAGGGAGATCGGAATTGAGAGCCTTATGAAGCCGTAGCATGATACCGAAGACATAGAAAGATTATCTGTGAAGGAAATATTTTGAATGATGAATACATTATTGGGAGGAAAGCCAACACGGAAAGAAAGAACTGCTTCGCACCTAATAGTACGATAACCACAAATAATATGCAAAAATATTTGCCTCTGAATACATCGAAGGAGATTAGATTTGATCTTGAATGAGTAGGATCCCTGATTCTAGAGCCGTAAGTAATGAAAGGTACTATACCTTGCTTGTAGATGGGAGCATGAATATTGGAATTATTTCTTTATGTGTTACATGCAGTACGACTTAATCTTGTTGTATTTGTCACATTTATTAGAAATAGAGACAATGTGTTTTTTCCAGGAAATTTTATTATCATTAGAAATCCCAAATATATAATCTTTTCTACTGAAGTTAAAGTAATACCATCCAAAAGCATATGAGTAGTATAAAATGGAGTGTTCCATTTCAATCATAAAACTAGATTTTTCACAAGAGTTGACACTTAACATCTTAAGTTAATGCATTTCTTATCCAGAACGAGCTATACATCTGTAGTCCATGTTATAAGTTTTTTTCTTACAATTCTTTCTTTTGCTTATTTGTCAAAACTTTTAATCGATACAAAATGTTGAGAAATTTTTTTCAAGATAGATTGGCTTGTAATTAATATAGAAACAATTTTATACAATCTTCTATCAAGATTAAAGTGATAATATATAATAAAATTAAATTGATTAAGGTAGTATACAAAAAAATAATTTTTAATGTCATTGTAGAATATAAATAATTTTGAATTCTTTAAATTATAACTTAATTAAAACTTTTTAAAAATGTTTTACATTTTTAACTAATTTTTATTAAATAATTTTAAGATATTTCGAATTTATTTATATTTTTCAATGGATAAAAAAGTACGTTATTGCAATATGATAATAATGCTATTTACATAATTACACAAAGAGAAGTAAAATTAATTATAATTGCATTTATCAAATTGATTTCGCGATTTTATAAACTCTGCATTGGTCTATGTCTATCTAAAATTATATATTTTTAATATTTTAAGAGATCGAAAACATTCCCTTATTTGTAAATACGTACAAGTGTTACACTTTTCTCTAGGTTTTCAATTATGATTTATTTGAATTAAATTATTATCACTTGCAAATATCACATAATTTTAGACTTTCAAGATATTTATTATGTTTCCAATCATAATTTAAATAAATTGTTAGGAAACGCTATTTTTCGTATTAAATACGCATATAATATAAAAGGTAATATAAATCGTAATATACGCAAAGGTAATATAAATCGTAAACACTATGTATAATGAAAACAGTGTACAATTTCACGACTTTTATAAATTTCTTACTTTCTAGTTTTAAACTTGAATTACGTTTCCTGTAGATTTATTTTAATTATTTTTGTATTATTAATACTAAGCCATTGCTCATCATGTAAATATAAATTGAAAGCCATTTCAGGATTTTTAAGAAATATATTACTTCCACTTCATTCACAAGAATTTTATTAACAAAACTGAATGCAAATAAAGCATTACGTAACATTTTTTTTTAAATTATTAGTATTTAAGTTGAGACTTTCATTCTATATTTAAAAACACTCATCTAATCATTTGCTCTCTTTATTTGTTGAAATTATTTAGAGAAAAATGATGGAAAATAATTCAGATACAGATTCCATATTTGTGCAAGTTAAAAATTGGATTTTTCAGATCTGTTATATCAAATTTCTAAATGAGCAAGTCATTTCTAATATAACACACTTGAAAAAAAGTAAATCTCAAGCAATATACAAAATTTTATTCTTTCCTTAATTTTATAACAATTGCTTCCAGGTGACATCCTTTTCCAGACTCACATCTTGCTAAGTGCTGCAGTATTAATCAGCAATCAAGAGCAACTCTTTCGTACTTAACTAAATAGAAATTATTATGAATACAAAATAAACATGCATATTTACATTTATTATGTATTTTGTATTTTTGTATTATTAAATTCAATACATATTTTTCGAACATAGTTAGTTAATGAAATGATTCAAACGATTCTCGTTTTAGCATATTCAATTAAAGAGAAAAAAATGGTTTATACGATTCCTTCGAAAAATTCGCTAACAGCTCAGAGCTGTATTTTATAATATAAAGTCAAAAAACTGTTTTAAAGACATTATTAGATAAAAATTACTAATTTTGATTAATAGAAATATTTGTATTTATTATAAATTCTGTAGACCTACTGCATTTGGGAAATTCATTTTGAGGGAAAAATAAGCCTTATATTTAAAAAAAATTTACTCATTTGAAAAAAGTAATATCTATCAGTAAACGTATTTTCATGCTTGCTTAATTTTAGTAATTATATTGGACTTTGTTGAAAGTGTTTATTTACAAATAAGCACTAGTGCAAACAACATCATGACTGAAAGCAGATCTCGCTTCAGATGCTAGTCTCAGGATTTCCTCTTGAACTCTCT
The DNA here is from genome assembly GCA_019974015.1 of Nephila pilipes. Classification (NCBI taxonomy): domain Eukaryota; kingdom Metazoa; phylum Arthropoda; class Arachnida; order Araneae; family Nephilidae; genus Nephila; species Nephila pilipes. The sequence goes on along the minus strand of BMAW01028931.1, from coordinate 135,282 downwards.
TCCTTTCACTATAAATTTTTCTTTCTCCTGTCTTCCCCAGTTAATGGCCTGTTGAAGTTGAAAGTGTCCATTTATCAAAGATGCTTAGAGGAAGTGGGTGATTTAACTGAGAATTGCTGCAGTTTTGTTACGTTCCCCACGTATATACTCTAGAGAATTCTATGAGTAACTTTCACTGGATTTCCTTTCTTGTGGATCTGATTGTGCAACAGAAAAAAGAGCTTTCTTTTTATATTCTAAATTCAGCAAGATACTTAGTAATTTCATGTTCCATATATCAGTTTTAGCTGGATATTGTTCGTAACAATAGAAGAAGTTGCAGAAGATTTCTAAACAAGAAACTTTATGAAAACATTAGTTGCATAGAACGTCACTTAAGAGTTTCTTGTTATGGTCTCAAATGCTTGGTAGATTTTTTTAAACGCTGTATTCGTCTATGCTATTAATTTTAGGGGGAAGGAGCAAATTTGTTTTTCTACTTTTATCTATTTTTTGTCTTTGTTTTGGTTAATATATGTTAGAATGCTTGGTCATAGATATAACATTTGGTATTTCATCTAGATTAAAATCATTTTTATATCTTTTGGACTTACTTTAACTTAAATCATTGTTTGTTTTTAATTCTTACATTAAAAAGAATAGTTTTGAAAATATATCTTTCTACAAAATTATTTTACTTCTTTTAGGGTATGATTTCCAAACACCTCACTGTAAATTACATTTTACTTATGAAAGAATAAGATTGAGCCCGAAAATTCTCAAGAATCATATTATACTACTGATTTTATATCATATTACAGGTGTGATATCGTAGATTTAAATCCTCTTATAAATACGTTATATCCTGGTACATTTCAAGACTTTTTGCCAATGATATAATAAAAATGATTATTGTTTAAAAATTTAACAGCCATGGAATATACAAAAAATGTTTAAACTTTTTGTTGTAAAGTTTTGTTGTATTTTTGTAATCTATGCACTGTGTTTAAAAATTGATATCCTGTTATTGGCATAGTTCTAAAACATAACTGGTTTGTACTTTCAATTCACTGTAGCCATTTAAATCATGTTAAGTGTACAATATTTAAATTATGCATTGAAAATTTATAATGCATTTTAAATATGGTTATAATTAAATATAATGATTACCAAAATGAAAGTTTTGACTAATTATTTGATGATATTAATTGTTAAGTATAATTGATAAAGACTGATACATAAGGAACATACTAGATATACGTAATTGCCTTGAAGACTGATACTCGTATCCCAGCTTCCACGAGATAATGAAAATGCGAGATGAATAATCTTCGTGATTACTTGAGGAACAGTTCTTCAATGATGATCCGAACCACATGTCCGTCTCCCAATTTCGTTCTTCCGTTCTTGAGAGGATGAAAGACATAGTAATCATAAAAAGAGAGAAATTTAATTTATGCATAGAATATATTCAAAGACTTCACACATCAAATTCTCTGCAACAAATATTTGCACGCAGTAGCCACAAGAATACGGGACGTTGTCATGCATCAGAATAATTCCAAAAGACAACAGGCAATGTATAAGATTCTTAATATCCGTTTTCAATTTGCTTATAGTGGGGCAGTAGGTGGTTGTATTAACATTCATAGAGAAGTATGCAAACATTTCCGTTGCTGATAGATAGTCTGACACTATCTCAAGCGCAGTTATTAACTAATTATGCTTAACTAGATAAATGTTGCAGTAAATATTTCTTGGGAATGACCCCACACGCTTGACTTGATAGTTCCTGTCATCCGTACGGATGACAGGAACGATCCTATACCCATTTTGCAGGTGATGATAAATTATACCTGAACTCTCATTTTCTGGAATTCAAATATGCTCGATAACATGTTGATTGCGTGGAGAGGCGATTAATTTGAGATAGCGATTAACTTGTATCCCTGCAGTCAGAGTGACAACACGCCTCTTCTGACGAAAGATACAGCCTTTCCTACCATTAAGAACCTTCATGGAGGGATGTTTCGAAAAGTTTCGTCACTTTTTGAAAGAGCACATTTCGGTACACTAGATAAAACAAACAACCACCAGAAGAATTCACACTTGTTGCTGGTTCATGGACGGAAGTAGCGTCTGTTGAGGAGGAATGACGCATGCTCAAAGCAATAAAGAAATAGAGTACAAACAGACCAGCGTGTCCGAGACGTGACTGATAACGTGGTTAGTATAGAAGTGAGAGCTGTTATCCAGTATGAATGGACACGTAGGACTAGTGTGTCGATCATCCATGAACATCCACAGGCCATGAATTGTGAACAGGTTAACTCTCGTCAAATGGTTTGACGCTGGTGTCGCATGTTCAATGAAGGAAGTCAGAGTATGAAGGATGAAGAATGAAGTTGACGACTCTCCACATCCACGAATGAAAACAATACTGTTACAGTGTAGAACATGGTGTTAGCGGGTAGGTGCATAATGGTATCAGACGTGACATCCACACTGCGTATTGGTCTTCACAGCCTCATCCAAAACAATTCTGAGGTCAAACTGGCTGTGCAACTATTCCTTGCATCGAGGGCACTGAGTTTTACTAGAGTGGTTTCTTCGAAATGATTGTTGACTGTTGAATGTACTATTTCATTGACTAAAACAAATGTCTCAGCGTCAGTTGTGACTGTGTCGGAAAAAAGAACAAATTGTATAACTCATGATAATATGGATTATTGTTTTGGCAATAAAATTTCTGTGTGAAAATAAATGACTAAATTTACTTTCAGAACATTATAATAGTGCATGCATAGCGTTCTACATCTTCATGCGATGGCGCATGCGTGATAATAATACTTTTGTGTCTGAAACCTTTATTAAAATCTTAAGGATATGTTGATTAAATTAGTTTTAATTTTAAAGATATTCTGTTTGGTTATTATAGACATTTTTCAAAAAATAAATATTTAATTACTATTTATTTATTGTGAAGTTTTAAAAATTTCAACATAGGTTGCTCTTATTTAATACACTGGAGAAGACATACTTTGCACAAACTTGTTTACTTAACTCATAACCTAAATTCTTTGACTTTATAGTACTAATAATCATTATACATTGGTGTACCACTAATGGCGCCTGCTGGCTAAGAAGAATGTAAATCATGTACTACCGGTAGTACACGTTACTGCAAAGGTGTTACGAGAACTCTTTCCATTGACTAAGACTTAAATAATATAAGTGTAGAGACCAAATAGATTTTGAAAAATACAGAAGCACTTCACAATTCTTAATGTGTTTCACTGTTTGCTTGCAATACTGAATTTATTTTAATTTTGTAAATAAACGTCCTCAAATGTTCCTTTACACTATTTCCAGATCTACATTGTTTAAGCTTATCTTTTCTGAAAAGGTCTTCCGAATATCTAGTACGGGCGTATTATGACATTTGTATTTAATAATTAAACTTCCGAAAACTTTTACACATATACTTAAGAATAATCGTTTTCATTTGGAAATTTTACGTACATTGTATTACACTAAGTAAGCATTATATTTCTAACTTTTATGGCATGTGTGCATTTAGGAATTGAATATTATACAGCTATTATATATGCTGTTTCCTAACTTTGAAATTTATATCATTTATATATTTGAAATATTATCTATTTGAATATCTTATTGAAAGTAGACATAGAATTTATTAAAAATGATTTTAAATTATTAGCAAAATTTCCTCATTATTTTTAAAACTTCGAATTATTCACATTTAAATATTTTTTTTATGAAATTTCTTATAACACCCTCTCTTTCTTGAGCTTCACATTTACAAATACCAATTAACTTGACATAATCTTTACGTAAAGAATCCCAGAAAATATCATGCTCTAAAGATTAATAACTTTAATTATAAAAAAATTCAATTTGCCTTTTTAAGAAAATATTTCATGTATTAAGGTTATTTCTGATTTCTGATATGCATATTGAAAATTGAAGTCAAATTAATTATAAATAAATTGAGACAACCATTCAATCTTCCAAAATCAACAAAAAAAAAAAAGATGTAGAACTTGCAAAAACTTTTCTAGTCAGTTTTATAGACTAATTAATTCTTGAATTTTTAAAACCACTTTTATAAAAAAGCACTAGTATAAAATATATTAGTGCATATCAAGTTAAATTCTTATTTTTATTTTATATTTCTAAATTTAGGATTATATTATTTTTTATTGTCTTATTGGTGTTATCTTAAAACTAATTCTTCTTATACAATAAATTATAATTTGATTGGAACTTTGCACCTAATTTATAGATAGAGTAGTTTTTAATTATGAAACTTACGACTAATAAATATATTTTCAGCATTGTATGAAATAACTTGTACATTTATAAATCCCAAAATATCGTGTGTGAAAAGATAGACTTTTCCCTGAAGAACATTTTCTGGACTTTCAATTACATAAAATATTTCACTTTAAAAGTTATTTGTTTCTCCGAACCCTTAAAAAACATTTTGGAAAAATTAGAATGTGTATTAATTACTCAGAGTTTTGCATTTAATTAATATTTCTCGAAATAATTTTTTAATTAAAAAAATGAAACTGTATCGCATTTCAATATAGTTCAAGTAGAATATAAATTTAATTACCCAGGTTTTCAAAAATATTCTACGAAAGTATTGTTTTTAAAACTTAATAATTGTTAAAATAATTATGCAAATAATTTCATTTAAAACACTATATGACGAATCAAAATCAGTTCATAAAATTCGAGATAAAAACCAACGTTTTTATATAGTGACAAAGTTTATTAAAAAAATTATTGAAATATTAGTTAAAACTGGTCATAAATATCTAAATATTGCATTGTTAGGCAAGTAAGAACGGTTCCCAAAGTTTCAGAGCTCTAGCTTGATGGGAATTTGGCTAAATTAACAATCGGAAATTTGATGACACACACACATACATCAAGTGAAATACATAAAAACCTTTTAAAAATGATATTTTGTGCTTTTCTTGGCATACTTAAAACTGTTGTTTAATCTGGTTCTGACATTAAAAAAATTAATAACGGATTTCCAACAATGGATCGAATTTCATCTTACAACTCAAAATGTCGTAAAAAAATACATAGTAGTAATTGTACACATAAATAAACTGGCTATTATTTGGAATTATGCGAAAAAAAACAAAAGTGCAATTTTAAAGGTATAAGTAGATAAAACCGGTTACTCGCCTGAAACACAAAACATACTCAGACAACATTTTATTTTTGAATTGTTTAAATTTTTTTTTGTTTATTTTAAAAATTATCGAAACAAAATTGAGAATTTGTGCAAAATTTTTTTATTGATATTAATTAGATATTGGGGAGACGATTTCTAGTATAACTTGAAAATTTGTCTTCACCATTAGGATCAAATACACAACAGGCATTACATGGACACAATCGCAAAATAATCATCGATCTGTAGTTAGAATGTCAGATATAAGTTGATTACCATGCATGCATACATTCTTCACCACCAGCTTTACCATGGGTTGAAGGCAGCCAGTCTTCTGTCACCTTCGTTAAAAGACGAGTCTTCTGCAAACTTCCTTCTTTTGCCCTTCTCTTGTGAATTTTTTCTTGTTTCCGATCTCATGGTTTTCCTTTTTCTTCGGATTCTGATTTTTCTGAAAAGTTATCTCTGTTTGGCTGATAAATTTTTATATTTGATAGATTCATTTTGTTATTTGGAATTGTGAGGGAATGTCAAAATGTCTGTAGAACCACCGTTTTGGTTGATTTATATTTTTTGAAAATGGACAGATACTTGCTATAAATTATTGAAATGAAGAACCACTGATACAAAGTCTGTAGGTGCCAGTTTCCTGGAAAGGAGAAGGTTTATCAATCTTGACTTGTTACTCTACTTTGAGTACCCAATTTTGCCTCACAAGATAGTCACACTAAACGTAGCGTAAAAATAAATTAGAGCTAATTGCAGATGCCAAGAAAGCTTCAAAATTTAGCAGATAACCTCATCAAACATTGTGTTAGTTACCTTAAATATAAAGCAAAGGAGGAGTTATATAGCTTTGATTGTAATTCCACATGTATGGAATTACAATCAAAACATTCTAGTTTTTTTTTTTTTTTTTTTTTGAAAACAAGAGGAGACTGCAAAAAAGTGCAGTTATTGGAGAAATACCGACAGCACATTGTTTGGTAAGGACGATTAGCTATGTTCTATAAGTAAACAGACAGATAGTAGCATCTGATAAAAGAAAAAAGGGAGGCCACGTTTCCCTCACTTTCTCCTAATTCTTTAGTATAAGATATGATTGATAAGATTACCAGAAAACTAAGGCCATTATATTTTAAATATAATTGCTTGGAATATTGATGATTTGAAAACATTTTTTTTTATTTCCTTATATGACTGACTAGAGCTTATCCAAACTCTTTATATTTTGTTCTTTAATTTAGCGACATATTTTAATAAAGTTAATGATATGTGGCTGTTAATTTATTCCAGCAAGTGTTCCTATTAATGAAATGCACAGTATTTCAGCTTTGAAGAAACACCTGAGCAAACGAAAACTTAGAAATTTTCCGATTTGTTATTAATATTTTTAGAATCATTTAATATAAGGCAATGCGATTAGAAATTGATCAAAAAGGAGATATTCAATTATAGAAACGAATACAAAGCAACAGACGAACGTATCTGATACCTTCTTCTATTCTCGTTTGAAAATGTATGGAACAATACATCGTATAGGCTTCTATTGCATAGTACTTTCTGAAAATTCCATTGTTAAATTTATTTCGTCTTTCAAAGTTTGAAACAGTAACATTTGATTAGAATTTTTTCTCATTTATTTTTCATAATTTTAAGGAATTTTTCAGTCGTTCTAGTTATTATAGTCCTTTATCATTTTTCGCTTATTTCTCAAATACGATAAGTTCTAATACAAAATTCAATAATTGAAAATACTGAGTAGCATAAATTGCATATTAATATTAATAAATGTATCGTAAAAATATATAATTTTACTCTTTTTCTGAATTTCTAGGTTTATTTTAAAAAGGAAAACAAATAACATTTTTCTCTGCGTTATGTATAATTGAAGAACGATGATAAGCTAGTTAAAAATTATCTCAATATAAGAAATTATCTCAATATAAGTAATATTTAAATATTACGAAATTTTGTAAAATATTTCTATAATTTAATGTTTGTTATTTTAAACTTTTAGAGACACTGAGGGAAATTTAATCGTAAAATAAAACTTTTTTAATATTCAGATCGTTTTTTTCCCCTCATAATTAACATGAAGTAGGTATAATTATATAGAAACATTTTTGATGGTTTTTTACAACATACATGTTTGTATATTTCAATTTTCGTACAAATTTGAGTTAACAGTTATGCCAGAATTTTAACACAATAATAAATAAAATAATAACAAATAAAATATTGCATTGTATACTACAAATGTATAATGTACATTATGATTTCTTGCTTTATTTAAAGAATTTATTTAATTTTTTTCACAATGTCTTTATAACTCCAATATTTTAATAATGATAAAATAAAAAGGTATATTATAAACTATTCCAGTAGGAGTAATGTAAAATAATGGTTAATATTTCTATCACAAAAACTGTGAATTTATTCCTTTACAACATTTTGGTTTATTCTTATTTTAAAACTTTATGCTCACAAAAGATATAAATACGATTAAGAATTAGATAAAGTAACTGATATAGTTATATTACTGATATATTATGATAATATGCTTAGATAAATTGTTTGATATGATTTTGGTTAGTCTAAATTATTCATTAACATATCTCGATTTTCTTCCATCACTTCAATGCACAAATTTACAAAATATTTTTCTTATAAAAATGAATCATTTTTGTAAAAAATATTGCTAAATATTAGTATTCCTAGCATTTTTATTAATTTATATAGTATTTTACTTTGATTTATGTTTGTAGAAAATGATTTTATTGAGAGTAATCATAATCTTTAGAGAAATATTTTTCAAAATGAGAGGACACGTAACAGACAAAAGTAAACGATCTTAAAGAAAAACTGATATTTTTTAAACCCAATGTTAGTTATAAAGTAGTTATTTCTTTTTATGTGAGCGAGATTAAAAAATTAAAATGTGGTTATGTAATACTTGGGATTATTCTTGGAAAAACTTATCTTAATTAGCAATTTTTTCGAACTTATTTAATTAACAAGACAATATAGTAAACTTCACAAATACAGGCATAATACAGACTTGAATGCAAAATAGCTTCATTAATTAGTCTGAATTATACATTAACATATCACTATTTTTTTCATTACATTAAAACACAACCTTTTTCTTATGCATCAAAGCAGTCTATTTAAAGAGAATTTATTTGACTTTTACAGTAACAAATCACAAAGCCTATTGCAACTAAGAATAAACATTTGAAATAAGGAAAGTATGATCAATGATAAGAATTGAATTTTGTTAAGAAATTTCTCTAAAAAAAGTTTACATGCCCTTAATTGAACAGTAAAATGATTAAACCCAACTAAGAGAATAATTAAACTTCAAATGAAGTTTAAAAGCTTATTTTCCAAAGCTCATTACAAACTGGAATTAGATTCTAATTGTTTTCATAGGAAGGTTCACATAGTTAATTGTTTTAGGGGAAATTTAAATCTTTTCCAGAACTGAACCAAAATGAAGAATGAAGAATAAAATTCTTGTATCACCACGAAATCCATAAGAATATAAGAATGAAAAATCTTCGTCAAATTTCATATTAAAATATTTATTGATGCAGAATTTTAATTAACAGTAGTCGAAATACTAATCAGTATTGCCTAAAATGATAATCTCAAGTTAAAATAAAAGTAAGCTATATTAGTCAAATACAGTCCCATAGAATTTTAAGTAAGTCAAATAATACTACAAGTAACCAAATACTAATTATAATTGCAATGAATTTCAAACAATTGAATATTTTAAAAAACTTTTACTCTCCATTTAAAAACTATATAACTAGTATAACCAAATAAGGAATATTTTTTATAATATTGTATTTAGTTATTTTATTTAAATAAATCTTTTTTTTTTATTAACAACTTCTTAAAATCTGGAAGCAAAACAGGAAAGTATATATTCTTGTAAATGGTCACTAAAATAAGCTACTATAATGTAGACATTGTTTTTGTAATGTGTAATGCTGTTAGCGAATTGGAATTATAATCTATATTAATTTCGATTATGGTGGGATATTAAGAATTTTCAAAGATATGAAAATATAAAACAACATTTAATTTAAATTTCTAATGAAATGTTATTAAAATATTGCAAACAAAACCTTTTAATTTTAAATTTTCTTTCTTAAAAAAATTACATTCAAACGGAAAAAAATATGAATCTTTTAATCATGATAGTAATGATTTTGTAAACATTGTTTTTTAGATTAAAATAGACTAAGTTACTTTCAAGTATTTAAGTAACGAAAACAGGACAATAAAACAATTGCTTTTAAATGTTCTAATTTTTAAAGATGCCGAGCTTCTTATTTATCATTTTATTTAATTTTAATCATTTTAATATATCATATAGTCTATAAACATTAATTGTACACATAAAATCTATTTTGTTTTTTTCTACAGGAATGGATGGATGATTATTTGAGTTGGAACCCAAATGAATTTGGAAATCTAACGAAAATTCGGATTCCTTGCGAGAAGATATGGCTTCCCGATATTGTACTATACAATAAGTAAGTAGACTAATGTGTTTTAACTAAAGCAAAAAGTTAGCATTGTTTTAACAATTGTTGAAGAATAAATATGTTTTTGATTCAAGGAAATCGAAGAATGATAGATAACTTTCTAGTTAATATAAGGATAACTTTTCTGAATTTTTTTCATCCACATAATGTATCTAATTTTCTTTTCTACTAAAATATTGAAATATGTTATTGATGCGAGAATCTTGCATTTATATATCTAATATTTATCTTTTATTCCAACTCATACAATGAGGAATAAAAGAAAAAATCTTGTTTTGATGGAAAGTGTGCACTTCAGTGTCAATCCTTTAAAGTTTTTTGAAGAAATATTTTAAAATTTAAACATTGTCAATATAAATATTGTATTACTGTAAACTATTACAAATTGTTTTAATTTAGATATAGTAAGGACATGCTTTCTTTTGAAATATTTGGTTTTGAGGCTTAAAATACAAAGATAAAATATTACTTGCCAATAATATTTTCAAGCAATTCTTATCTATATATTTTACAGTAAAACTGGCTCGAAAAATTTCTTTGTATGTATTATTTTGTCTTTCCTTTTTGGGCTTCATTAAAACATTCATTTGAGTTCTGTGTTTTGCCATGGAGGCATTTTTTTTAATAAGCTTTGATCACATGAATCAAAATATGTAGATTTGATGGAATTAATAATGGTTTTAGGCAGGCTTTTGATTTTTTCATTTACGTTCGCACTGCAAGCAATAGCACGTTGATATTTACACCAACTACGTTGTCCTTTCGGACACTGGTCATGCATTGGCTGATCCACTTCTGAACAGCTGTGATAAAATGCTGCTATTACAGCACTTTGCATTCCCGGCAAATCACCAACATTGCTTCTAATTGCAATACCGTAGTAATTTTGCAATTTATTAATAAATTTATCCGTTAGTTTTCCTTTACCACCTAATCCTTTCTGGTTTGATTTTAGTTTTCGAAGGCGAGTTCCGACTCTTTTCTGAATGTGACCTATGCACTCATATTTGCAAACACTATTTTTTCTGTAAATGTCTTTTCCGTATTAACTTTGCATGTTTGAAGTTATCTCATTGAGTAGTAATCGAAAGCAATGTTCTGAGATTTTTACTTGAAAATTGAAAAGAATTATCCTGTATTTGTCATTAAGAATTACGAAGTCTTTCTCTCTCTTTTTGTTTAAAATAAAAATTTCGTTTTCGAATTCTAAGGGGTGCGAAGAAAATATATTGCATTACACATTTTTTTTCGATGAAAATACTTTTTGATCCCTATTTACTAACATTTTTTGTGTTTCAAATAAGAATCAATAATGAATCTAAATAAAAAGTAAAATTAAAATACAGAGAATTTGCAAGAACAGCAAAGAAATAAATGTCAATGTACAAAGAATGCCAATTGTACAAAGGAAACATTAATTTAAAGTAAAAGTATTTGAATGAAGCTAAATTTTAGCTTTATAAGTTTTCTGACGTTAGCATTATATAAGAAAATGTGAAATGTGCTTATTAAATGTGCAAAATAAATATCAATGAGCAAACGAATCCAAATGATGCATTTATGTTACATAATGCACTTTTATAAGGATTACATCCGTTAGTTAAAATGTTTGGGTAATACTTATTAAGGATATGATTATTTTAATAAAATGTCTTCCTAAAACAATATCCGGTCAATATAAATGAAAAGACTTCATTTTACCTTAGATTTCAATTCGTTACAATCAATGAAATTTTGAGATAACTATTTATAAAAATTAAATTATTTAATAAAAAGGTACAGAGTTGACAGGTATGATACCAATATTAAACAATTTTATTTTTGCTAATATTTTACTTTAATTTTTATAAAAGAAGAAAGTAAATCGCTAAAAACTATAGACTCTTTGCCCTAATGGATAGTTAAATTTAAACATTACTCGTAAACTTATAAGGAAAAGTCAAAACATTTATTAAATAGTTTTTCCTTTTGTCAATTTTAAAATAATTTATTATAGGAGGACTTCGTAAAAGAGTATTTTCTAAATTGCTTTTAATTTCAATTAGGAATATTGATACATATCAAATTGTGTGTCGTATTTATCCCGATCGCTCCCCGCGTATCACAGACGATACGCTCGTGTTCACTCTCCTGTGCCCATCGTATCACGGGCGATACGCTCCGTGAGTGTCTTCTAAGGCCCAGGGTATCAATAGAGATACGCTCGATGAGAACGTTTTATTTGATTTTCTTGATGTTACTATATGGCGTTACAATACCGCGAAATCTATATAGGTAGGCTATTTGGAGTGTTGACCTTGGTGATATGGGCTTGGATTTCACTTCTGGCTACCAGGAAGGGGGGGAGTAATTGTTAAAAGCACGTGCTGCGACGCGGTGTAATACATGTGACGTTGTACTATGCATTGAATTTTTTTTATAAATATACCATACAGCAAAGTAAGATTTATCTTTTATGTCTATATATTCCATATAATGGTACATTATATTCCATATAATGGTGCATCATTATACAATGAAATCTATGTAACATATGTAAATATATTTTGCATTTTCTTAAAAATATGATTTTTTAAGTAATTTTATGTATAAAACTTTCAGTTTTCGATTAAATCTTTTTTTCTTTTGTATATATTAAGTTTTAAGCATTTTAAATAATATATGTAAATACCAAAATATTTTAAAGAATAGCCGATTTTAGAGGAATTTTTTTCACGAATTATAAAACAGATAAATTTCAAGAAATGAACTAAGAGCAATATTTTATTAAAAATTGAAGTACGTGAAATTATTTTGAACATTATATTGGATTTATTTTATTAACGCCTCACTAGAAGACACACCAGGTCTACTGGCGAAGTAATTTTGAACCCCGCTCAAGTGACGAGGACGACAATTAAGCTGGTACCTCCTCTAAATTTCACGCCACGCCAACGGGAAGACTTTGATTCTTGACAGAGTTAACGTGTATTTGCCCCGGCTACCTGGCGGGTCTTTAGTGACATCTAGACTCGAATCCACGATTTGACGTAAACGAACAGCCGTAAGCCCTGGACCGCAAAACTATGATAATTATCGAAATTACGATAAAAAGAAGTATTATTTTTTATTTAATTAATTATGTATTTAAACTGTGATATTTAGAGCAAATGAATCCATTAAAGGAAATTAATTAAATACGGGTATGTAGAAGATTCACATTTTTTAAGAACAAAATGAAACACACACACACATATATTTATTAAATTTTGGACAAATGGTGAAAATGTTTCAAAAATTATGATTATTTATTGAATTAAGTAGCTTATTATTTGATATTGTATTTCAAAATTGTATATAATGTAATTTTCTACACGATATTTTGTGCTAAATGTTTGTTTATTTTTAATTAGTACATAAAAAAAATAATTTTCTCAATGGAAAGGCTTATTGAAAATTATAAAATCCTAAAAAATTAAAGTTTGTTTATCTCTTAACGATTGTTTGTTTGTTTGGGGCTATCAATGCTAATTGAAGTAAGCAATATAAGAACGAAATATCAATGAAAATAATTCTCTTCAAACCCCTAAGAAGCATTCATGAAATTTCTTTAAGATATTTATGAAATGATTAAGCACTTTTATAGAATTTTTTTTTCTTTTATAGAATTGTGTACTTTTCACCATTTTTTCTAATAATCGCCTTTACATAAAGGAGTTCCGATTTGTTCAAATGGTATTTTCTACTTCTTAAAATAATTGTTACTGTTTCTTACAAAAATAATTCTTCTTTGAAATTTATACTTTCCACAGAAATCTAATAGCTTCATGTAAAATATTAGCTATAGCTTCGCAATATATATATACTTTCCTTAGTTATTGAAATTTCTTATGAATTAAATGTATTACGTGAAAAACGTGAAAATACATTCGAAAACTTTTTAAACTTAAGTAATAGTGAAATAAAATGCAATCCTCAAAGTTGAAAAATTTGAGGTAAATATTGTTCATTTCATTGAAGAAACTTTTGCTCGGGATAGAACAGAAAATTTAGAAAACTATAATAATTTCACAAACACATCTAAAATAAGCAAGGTGTTTTTTACTAAACGTAATTAAATAAAATGTTACCAAAAGATTTCTTCTGTACAAGTTTTTCTAAGTAATTCTGAAAGAGTCATTCGATCCAAACTGTTAGAAATTTACACTTTCAACCAGCTTATCCACTCATTTTAGAAATAATGCTTTATGTTAAAAGGTGGATTATGATATATATGGCTCCTTATGATTCCTAATAATCTTTTTCAAAAATAATATTTGTCCAATACACAAGTATGAGGAACAAGATAATTTGATTATTTGTAAGATTCGATAATGTTTCGATATTTCCTTCTTTATCTATATAAAGACATAATTTTTGTACATGTGAGACATGTAATTTTATATATATCAAGAAATTTTGCATATATATAAGTTTCTTTACATATTATTTATGAAGAAATCGCGTGACAAAAGATTAAAATTTATAAAAGTTTATATTATACATCAATGACTAATTTTAAATAATGTTTAATTCCCTAATTTAAATTCTTCAATAATTTAATTTATCCGCTTTCAAATTTATCTTTACATTGCTATTTTCAAGAAAATTATTGATTTTTATTTTGTATTATTACTTTACTTTGCTATCTGAATTTTATGACTTTAATGTTTAATGAGATGAGATTAAGAAATAACACACAATCTGCAGTTAGAATAATTGAATTCCATAACAACATTCAAAAGTTTTAATTAAATTTCACCTAATTAAAGCTATTTTCAAAGGATCTTAGTTCAGCTCAATTACCCGATAATTCCACTGTTGAATTTCATCTTAAAATTTAAACCAATTCTAACTTTAATTGATTCATGCGTTTAATTTTCTGCGGAGTAAAATTTTTACAGTTTTGCGTAATGTTTTCCATTTCATTTTGGGAACTTCATAATACTACCCCTTAATAAATTTACAAGAATAGTAATTCTATTATCACGTCTAAAAATGCACTTTTGTATTTATTTGAAAATATTCTATTAATACAATTGCAGTTTATAATAATTGATAATATGGAAAATGGAAAGGAAACTGTTCGATGTACTGTTTTGTAGAGTATATGAATATAATTTTTTAATAAAGTCAACCAAAACTTTATACATATTTTAGCTGAGAGATTGCTTTTTTCACTTGTGCGTATTTTTAAGCCAGAAAAACTCTGTTAAATGTTATAGGCTTAGGATTAAAAAAAAAATGTTTTCAAGACTCAGATCAAATAATGTGAAATATAACTTTTAATCTTGTGGTCTTTAAAAAGATTTTAACAATTTATGATTTCTTTTTTTATGCCATTTTATAAAGTTTTGCATATAAAGGTATATATAACTTTCACATTTTTTGAAATACTTCAATAACTGGTAAACAAGCTAAATCTTTTGAAATAAAAGGAATAATTTTTTTTTTATTTTAAACTTCGGATGCATTTTGTGTGTAATTTTACACAAAGAGAGCGAGTAAGTTCATGATTTATCTCTCAAATTAAAATAAATAACAAAATTACTAACTTTTTAGATAAATTTTTGAACCCATTTTTTCTTTTTCTGTTAAGAGGTATAGGAAAATTTAATCTCTTTTATATAAAAAAAGAATTGATTAATTTGATTTAAAAAAGAAGAAATGTATTTATTCTATAGAAAGAAAGAAATGTCGAGCTTTTTCTTTCAGACATTTTTGGAATTCTTAAAACTCTTAGGTATCAAAGAAAACACTGAAGCACATTTTGTTTATCTAATATCATCATTAAATAAGGTTACATTTGCATTAAAAACTCGTTTTCGAACTGCATTTTCAGCAGTGAGAACTACGTTTACGGTAGTTAGTGGACATAAAAAAACGCATACGAAATTTTTAATTTCATCTTGCAGTATGGCTATTACTTAAGAGAAAATACCCGAATCTCCCTTTAAAAAATCATCGAAGCACTAAAAAAGATCGGATGATTTCAAACATTAAGAGTGAATGGAAACTAACTCATGTCAAGGTAATTAATATAACTTTTTTTAAAAAAAATTATATAAAAAAGTATGTTATGGGAGAGAAAACTCAAAAAAATTTAATTTTTTAAAGGTAATTGTTGTGTGAAAGGAAAATTTTATTTTAGGAGTTTTTATTCTAATTAAATGCTTGGAACTTTTTAAAAATTTTGATTTATAAAATGTTTTATTTCTCTCTCAGAAACTTGGAACTGAAATTGCACATATATAATTATCAACATTTAAATAAGTTATTATTAGATAAATGGTATTAAAACGCACATTTTTGGTTTAAAAATGAACATTATTCCCCTCAGAAACTTAAAAAGAAATAAGTAAACAAATTATTATTATTATCACTTTAACATAGTAATAAAATTAGATTTATGATAAAAGTAATAAATTTAGCTTTTTTTTTTTTGTGAATTTAGTTATTTTAAGGAACCAAACCTTTTAGAATTGACAAATGTTTTAGCCCATGTAATTTTTGGACATACTCTACCACTCATATATCTACTGTTTTTTAGGTAATAATGAATCTACATAAAAAAGAAACGTCTTATGATTCTAGCTTTAATGAATAACAATGCAGTTATAATATCCTATATTGTCAACACAATGAATGAAATAAAATCACTTTATTTAGGGAAATATTTGCAATTTGAGTTAGACAAAACTTTTTTCTTGAGTAACGTTTGAGCTTAACCTTTAATTTGTTAATGTAATTATAACGATTTATACAAGGAGGGTAAAATTTAGCTAATAATACTCAGAGCCTCGTATTTGATGTTGTGCTGATTTGATTCGAATTGATTTCAAATATATGTTATGTAGAGCATAGGACCGAGGGGATTAGCAAAAATTAATAATTTAAATTTTTGCCATGAATGCTGGGTAACAAAAAATGTGCAAGTACAGCAGTTTTGCTATAAAATCTATAGTTACTCTTGGAAAGTGCCAAAATAGCAAATTGTTCATTTGAAATCGATTGTCATTTTGCATGTTTCATTTTGTTTTCTGGAGAGAATATAAGTGAAGGAGCATAGGCCATCACATTTGTTACGGACAGACGAGGCTAACTTTCAGTTAGACATAGAAATAGACACACATTTTCCTCTTATGGAATTGCACAATCATCGTCAGTGCAAGAAAGAATATCTGCTAATACAGTGATACGCTCAAAAACTGTGATTGGAGAGAAGCTCTCTGATGAACCTGTTATCTTACATATCTCTAGTGGTATATGGCAACCTAGGTGGACAAACTGGCCACCCAGATAGCTAAATCTGAATCCGCGTAGCTTCTGACCGAACGGCTTCCACAAATATAGCATGTATAAAGGACATGCTATCATTTTTAAACAATGAAGCAGAAATGAAATCCAGTATCATCCACCATGTTTCTCTCATTTCAACAAAAATGTGTGTGGAGGTTGATGACAGACACAGCAGTACATTTTTAACATGTTGTTGACGATCAGGCATAGACATATGGGTGTCATAAATAAAACTGATATTTCACATTCCTGCCTTACCATTTATTTGATTGTATCGCCTTCTAACGACAAAAAATCAAAATATTGATTTTTTCCATCCACACCTTAACCGTACTATCTATGTAACACAAGTTTGAAGTTTCATTCGTATCCGTTCAGTATAAATGGAACTAGGGGCTTTGAGTATTGTCAGCTTAACTTTAATCACCTTGTATATTCGTATGAACACTATTTAAAATACACATGTTAAATTATATGTTAAATGTTAATTTTAAAATTACATTAGGTTATTAAGATATATGTTGAGAGATAAGTGAAATTGTAAGACAAAAAGGTGAAAATTTTATTTTAAGAATACTGAGAAATAAAAAAGTGAGCTTAACATATTTTAAGCATGCGTGCAGAGCTTTTGCATTATAATTCTTATCGTGTGTATGTGTGCACGTATATTTAAAGACACTTAACAAGTTGTTCCGTGGCAACAGATCTAGCAATATGTGAGACTAGAAAATTTCTTGTTTAGTGACAAGATTTCGTACTTGGATGCTATCTGATGTCATTTTAATTTTAAGCTTTGAATTGAAATTAAAAAAATCTTTTATTATTTTACCTATGTTTTGTTATTATTTGCTTAATCTATCGTAGCAGACAACATGGAGATTTTACCATAGTTGTTCAATAATAAAAAAAAAAAAATAGAACTTAAATTAAAAAAAAAAAAAACTATATGAATTTTATTCAACACAAATCAGATTCTGATGTTTGTAATATGCGTGTAGATTTTCAAGCATATATAATGCAATAAAACAGTGTTATAAAAACTCAGCATTCGATGATAGTTAGAGACATTTAAAGCAATTAACTCTGTTGATATTAGAGCTTAAGAATTTGAAATATGAAAGACCGATAAAGTAGTTATTCAACAAAGTAAATTGACAGCGAATAAAAATACATAACAATATATATATATATATATATATATATATATATATAT
>BMAW01028931.1:98498-116893 GCA_019974015.1 Nephila pilipes | reverse complement strand
TATATATATATATATATATATATATATATATATATATATTGGAAGGTATTACAATAATTTATCGTATTTAGTACTTTTTAATCCATTATGAATAAATCGTTAATCAAAGTTCAACTTCATGAGCATTAATATTATTGTTCCGATATTTGATTTTATGTTCCTAGCTTGAACTACTTTTATATTTAACTGTCTTAGATGTTGTTCAAATGTTAATAGAAAATACAATACAGAAATATTGCTCATATTCATATATATGATTTAATAATATATCGAGCTCTGTTGATAAAAAATAAAGAATGAGCAGCATTTTGAATAAATCTTATATTATTTAAATGCAACAATCACATTTTAAAGATTGCTCTACATAGTGAAATATTTTTGTTTATAACTCAGATGTAGTATATTTTTGAGAGTGAAGAAGTCCACTTACAGCAATTATACTACAATTTTCTCTTGTTTTAATATTTATACTCGATAAAATTAATCCAACTGAAGTTTAAATGCATTTTTTAAGATTACATTTATTTTACACCCAGATAAAACGCATAAGAATCACGAATTTCACTCTTCGCAGATTTATATTTAAGGAATAATTATTGTTTGGAAGGAGGGGGTAACTCTAATATCGGAATATGGTGATATATAGTCAAAATTATCATGCAAAGTTAAATGTAATAAACTAATCAAAATATTTTGAGAATACATATGTGACAAATGTTTCTCTATTGCTTCTAGATAGAAATTATTAGAGATTGATATCACACGTACTTTTTTTCTCTCACACACAATTTAGTAAATAATTACATAAAAAACATGCATATAAATCAATAATTATTAAAAACTGTTTACAGCGATATAAAATGTAACTCTATTTAATATGTGAAACTAAAACTCGTAGTTTAAAAATTCTAACATTGGTCTTAAAAGTCATAAACATTAGTAAAACTTACAACTTACAACTCAAGAAAGTAAGATAGTAAAGTGAAAAAAAGGAGAAAAAGCAATTTAAAATGCTCGCTGAGGCATAAGACTGAGATTCTAGTTACACTAATTTAAGGAATACAACCATTCATACTCAGCATTTCCTTTATAACAAATTTGCGAAAACTATATAATACAAAATCAAAGTTCAAATTTCAAAAGTTGTAATTAAAAAAGTGTTTGAAAACAAACCAAGGCAGGTACATAATCTATTTAAATTAACTTTAAATAATACATTAAATCAGAAATTTACACGTTCGAATATCCACAAATTGAGATAGTGTTATAAAAACTTTTACTTTTCTCAATCAATTTTTTTTTCAAAATTTTCAACTATTCAAAATGAAAATTGTTTACATATATTTCCACAGCCTATTCTACTTGATTTATTTTATAGAGTAACGACATAAAAAAGCAATCATCACAGCCAGTTCTGCTAAGCATATGAAAATATTATACTAATAAATCATTATTAAAAAAAACCATTTTTAATTACATTTAGTCCTATAAAAACTAATTTGCCTCATAAAAACATTCTATACTTAAAATAAACATATACTATACATATTCTACGCGACATTAAAAAAATACAACACCAAGAAGGATTGGTTAGAATATGATGAAACTCGGCAAACAAAGAGAAACAGCAACGTCCAATAAGAGATCTTTATTTCGAAATGATATATAATACAGAGCGAGAACAGCGTCGACTCAGTAAGTTCTACGACCACCGTGGACGGTGCTATACGGAGCAACACGTCTAGGAAACAATCAATGTGAGCACGGATGGCTTCCGTAGGCATGTCTCTCCACTTCCTGTCAACCATTTACCACAGTTTCTTCTGGATGCGATAGTGGTAGGATCTGAAAATAGCGTCTAATCACCTTTACACCTAGCAGAGCACGTTGGCTGTTGTGAGTAGTGTGCGGTCGGGCGTTATCCTGCTAATAAACCCCTGAAGGTAGAGGAATGTCATCAGCCACAGCATATCATATACATCTAGTTGGGCCATCATAGAGCACTGAATACTAACTAGAGATGACATGGAATCTCACGAAAACTGTACATGAAATCCTGATACCACGTTGTACCGGGGTGGGGCGTTCCACAGTCGATCACCATGCCCCTCGTAAAATCGTATGTCTGCTGAAACTGCATCCGTTGACGACGGCCTGATATTCTCTTCTATTACACACGTCCTCTGAGGTAAAGTAAATTTTCTAAGGTGATTTTCCTTAAAAAAACATCACGGAAATTGAACATTTTGCTAGTTCCTTTCTTATATCTTCTTCAAGGTGTGCTGGAGAGTTCCGCATTTCACATCATTCGGATAGTTTGGTGATATACGTCTACCCTGAAATTTGCATAATTTTCAGGCCGCTTATTCTTGGTGTTGCATTTTCAGTGTCACGTAATATATATATATATATATACTTCCGGTAAACAGAAATCGTGTATTGTTGTAAATTTCACACGCGTGTAATCCCGCATATACACACATCTAGTGGAATTGAAAGGATCTTGAAACGGCAAATACAAATATCGGCATTTCGTAGAATGTATAAAGATGAAAGATGATGCGATAAAATCTCTAGAAGACGAATGATGCCTTTTCGATGCTACAAACGTATATTTGAAGATTTGAAAGACTTCAGTCGAATTGGATCATCATTAAAATGAAAATAGCAGAGTGGTTGGTGCGCCGTATAACATGGCACTTGAATCGATCCGCCAATTCTATTATGTAGAGTTCTGAAATGTGGACCCCGTAAGGTAACATAAAGCGCTCCAATTTAGGAACGACCAGACGAAACACTATTAGCGAGGACAGATATAGTTTGTCTGATCTATAAAAATTCATTGGCGTCTGATTTCTTTATTTGTGAAGCAATAGAGGCTCAAGTAAGTGTGAAAACATTCACAAAAATTCTTCAAGAAGCGAATATGAAATTCGAGCACTTTATTTGAGTTTTGACTTCGATACCGAAACTTCGATCGCTCCACTAGTACTGGTTCCACGACAGAGCAAAGTGAGGAATTGCGAAATGACGTTCTGTAATGTTCAGGATAAATTCGATTTGTGTTAGGGTCAAATGATCATCATGTCTGACCTCGGAAGGCCTTTGACAGCTGACCAATCCTGATCTTCTTGTAGAGCGGCACAGATCCCTTACAGCACGCAACATGATTTGGGGTACCATATTCTTCAATAGTCGTCCTCTTTAATAGTGGTTCGGGGTATATAGATATCCAAGTGATATGTTGATGATATTGTAGGGCTTCATGTTTTCTATTTTTTGCAAAAACCTTGGTGCTTTGTTTCAACAAAATAATGAGTGGGAGCATATGGTACTAGAAGTCTGGGATCACATATATCATGCGCAAACCTTTCCAAGGTCTTCCCGCTCCTCTACTGAGTCTCCATGGAACCAAATAAAACGTGATCTGCTACCGTGTCATAAGATTCCAGATTTAGAAAACATCGTACAAGATTCGTGAGGGCGATTCTCTAATAGGAAAATATCATGCATCTATTTGATACAGTGCTATATTATATTGTGGCTTTTATTGCAGCATGTTGTGGTGCAACGCCCATTCATATATATATAAACCCCTTGAGAGATTATTAATTTAAGACAAAAAACTAATTTCTAAATTTCCCATTAATTTTCTTCATATTGTATGTATAATATTATTGGTATATATAAACATCTTTCTTTCTGATTCATATAAATTTATATTCTTCTTTTTATGAGTAAATATGTCATGATCTTGTATTAGAAGCAGGAAATAATTTTTACAAAAAAAAAATGCTTGTTCCTACGCAACAAACAATAATACAGTACAAACATTGCTTATTTATTATTATTTTTTTTATCAAATGTCATTTCTTGATATTATTGTATTCTTAAAGCATTTATAAAAACAAAATATTATTTTTATTCAAAGCATATTGTTGATATAAAGTGAAATTATCGTGAACATTTTCTTACGCAAGCTTCATTTAACAAAAACTACTAAATTATGCTTTTTTTAAAGTGTACATGAATAAAAAAAAAGCATGTTCAACGCGCTCTTAATCAAACAAGTGGAAACAATGAAACATTATTTTCTCAAAAAAATTTAAATCAAGATGGCTTACTACTAATTAGAATTATTTTTTAAAGCTAAAGAACTGTTTGTTCAAAAAAAAAAAAATCCTACATTATTTTGGAAAAGAAAAATTCATAAAAGAGAATAAATTTAAAAAAGTACTCTTTTATGATGAAAAAAAAAACTGCTTTTATGACTTGCATGTTAAAGAATTTAAGAAAAATACGAATTCTTCTTTATTAAGCTAGGAAAAAAGCTGTAATTGCTAAGCTGTATCTCTCGGATAATTAATCTCAACATGTATATTTCCCAATTAATTACTTTGTAAATTCTTAAATTTGTTCAAACAATATTTAAAAGGGTGTATAAAATTGTATAATCAGCAATATTTTCGAATACAAAATGAATTAATATTACAGATAACTAAATCATTACTATAATAGTAAGTTAATGCAACAGCCGCAAATGGAAGACTACTTTAACTAAAATTTGAAACTGCAGTTTTATAGTTAATAAAATATAATATCAAAAGCATTATACTTCGGATTGTTTCTTCTAAATTGTGTAAGAAAATATATTTTAAAATACATTTGATGAATTAAATATGCAGATATTTGTCTAATATTTACAACAAGAAGAAATGAATAAAATTAATAGAATATTATTTATTCATCAAATTTTTATTTGATGTTCCTTAAATTTTGAACCTTTAAACATAAAAAAAGCCCAAATCAATATCTTTTAAAAAATCAAGCCAATCAAGATAATTTAATTGGCTAATCAGGATAAAATAAATAATAAAATAAAAATACTCTTTTTTTTATTAATTATTTAAATGGTGAATTCTCTCATACATTGATAAATTCTAGCTGTACGACTGCTTTATTCTACATGTTGATTATCCTTTTGAATCTAAGCTTATTGTTTATATTCATAATAGGACAATAAAAATCACCGTGAGTTAAGATGAGCGTTAGTAATGTGTTCAAAAACTATATTAACCGATTTTATTCTTTCATTATAAATAAACCGTATCCCACAATTTCTAAATAAATAAAAACCTGTATAATCTTTATTATGATATTTTAAAATGATTTGTAATGACATTCATATTTTCATAATACAAAACTTAAATATCAATTATGAATGCATTCTTTCTTTGGTTAGTAAAAAAATATTTCAGCATGGAGATAAATCAATAAAAAAAATTTTTTTTTTGAGAAATAACTATCTTTTGAAATTGAAGTTCCCCCTCAGAATGCTTTATCAAATCGTTTGAAAATGAATGAAAATTATCATTTTTTATATTACATTCTAAAAATAGTTCTTTATTTCTATATCAAATAAATTTACTTAAATAATTAAATTAGTATTAAGTTAATGGTAATAAAAGTGGTTTAGTATCTTCTGTTTATACTTTTTAAAAGTTACTGCATAAATCTTTTATAATAATAAGTATATTTAAAAATTGCACGTTGAAAATAAAATCAAGAATCATGTATATACGTTAAAAATGAAAAGGAGTGGCCATCAAAAGCAATATAATTGTTATTTCAGTGAAAAAACGACAAATATTTTTAAATTTTCTTACGGCAATTATAGAATTATTTTAAACCAATAAATATTATTTTAAATTAATGTTACTTTATTATAATATCATGAAAGGTAGTACAATTAAATTATACAAAACAGCTAAGATAAAATTAGTTGATTCTAACAAAGTATCTTAAATAGTTTAAAGTTCAGATGTACTCAGATGTTAAGAATTTACTTTTTAAGTTGATATTAAATTTTTTATGGGATTAATGGGTTTGTTTCTCGCAGGAAAGTGAGTTTTTTCTGTAACTTTTTGAATGTGTGTGTTTTTATTGAATTATGAAAAACTCATTAACACATCATCCTTAACATCAGTAAAATGAATAATTTCTTAAAATATATATTTATACTTTACTTTGGACGATAAGTTATAAAAATTGAAATTGATTTAAATTTTGATTTGATTCATGTTTCCTTTTTACGTAAAATTTCACTTATTGTGTTAACTTCTGGGATTGTAACACATTGTTCTTTCCTCAAGAACTTTAATTTATGAGGAAAAAAGAGCAAAATATTTTGCATATTATCTAAACAATATTTTACTGGTTTAAGTATTTAACATTTGGTGCTTTAAATAACTAGGAGGTTTTTATTATACTATGATCTTATTACTGAATACAAAACTACTTAAAGATGAATACAAGTCATGTTTTAGAAAATCTCTTTTTAATTCTGCTTAAATATATTAAAAATATAACATGTTGTCTACTACGGTTTCATTTTATTTTTAGTGTATATTAATAGAATATATAATTTCAAAATAAAAATATCAATATCATCCACTTAACAAATGATACATATCAAATCTCTATAATTCC
Organism: Nephila pilipes; assembly: GCA_019974015.1. Classification (NCBI taxonomy): domain Eukaryota; kingdom Metazoa; phylum Arthropoda; class Arachnida; order Araneae; family Nephilidae; genus Nephila; species Nephila pilipes. The sequence continues at coordinate 110,404 of BMAW01028931.1, read as the reverse complement.
ATCAAACTCTTAATTTATGTAATTTATAATTCAATTTTTTACATGTATAACTACCTTTTAGTATACCTAGTTAACAAGAATGACATTTTTATTCAATTTACAATTTTAATTTTTCTTACTGGATTAAAGGAAAAATTCTTCTGAGTAGTGATGTATTTTAGTATCCAGTTATTTTTAATATGTGATAACATTGTACAACTTCTTTAAAGAAAATTTTACTTTGTAAGACAACGTTTTTCCGACAAATTCATCTTGTATTAGTGAAAAAAAGATGTTTAAGTTGCATTCCTTAGTTATGCATATGCACCACAAACTTAATGCCGTGGAAGGCATAATTATTCATTTCGGAGTCCAAATCTTCCTGTTTTGTCTTTTCACCTCCCTTTGTCATTCTTTCTTTGGATGAAATTTCTTTCCTCTAATCCATCATGACTGCTTTAGGGTGAAAGAAAAGGGGCTTCAATATTAAAGGATTTCCAATACCATCGTAATTACAATAGTTGATAGAAATGCTGGAGAAGAATAATCTATCTAGGAAGAATCTTCCTCCCAGAATAATTCATCATTCCTAGTTCAATCCAGATCCAGAAATATTCTCAGAGCAAAAGTTATTTAAGGGATTCATTGGAGTTTTGAGCAATGAAAAAACCCATTTATATCAGTAATTTAACTTCGCTTTTCCACCAGAGAAAGCTTTCTTCGCTTTTTATGCTGCACCTGCAAAGTTTGAGTTGCTCCACAAACTTCTTTTTCTGTTCCTTTTTCTTACCAGGATTATTTTTCAGAAAAAAGTACAAGAGAACGATAGTTACAACGTCATTTTTTTTAAAATTACATATGCCTAGATTGAAGTACGTAATTTCGATTTGTATTTTTGATAATTATAAATATTTTGTTTCAATTTTATAATTACAGATGAGTTCAAAGCAATTTATTCAGGATTGACACGTTACTGATCTTTTTACAGATGAACACAGTTTATTAATTTTTTTCTGGTTTCTTTGTATTTCTGGTTTCTTTACGAAATATTACTTTACACAATAAAATATATCTAGTAAATAATCCATCAGGGAAAAATATATTGCATTGAATATATATTCATTGAAAATATATTCATTTTTATCCTACTTCAAGAATTCGGACAATTGGTGCATCCATTTATCAATAATTGTCTAAAGGGCAGTTTTATAACTGGGTACTTTTATTTGTTAAAATTAATTAACGACAAAAATGTAATTTATTAATGAATGATAGTTGCTATTTATGTACAACTAACATATATTTATCATTTATTAAGTATTATTTTATGAAATATTTTTTCACTACTTTAACTGTGTTCAGTAGATATCTTGTAAGGAATGCTTGTATTATATTTGTTGTAATTTCTTTTTATCCCATTTTACATTTTCGAGCAATTACTGTATTAAATTATCTCCAGTTGTACACTGATTAATTTTATACCAATATAAATATAAGAAAAACGGCCTTCTCAGAATGCCGAAATTCAAACCGGTATCCCTTTTTTAGATGTTTAATATCTTCTGAACCACAAAAAAATCCTTTTTCTAGTTCCTTAACAAAATTTCTACATTAACTATACATTTCCCCTATTGTGTGAATGCTGCCTAATATATCCATACATTATCGAATTCCTAAACGTAAATTTAGTATTTATCCTAGCCATTGGCTCTAATCATATCTAGATAATTATTTAACAACTATTAGCGAAAAACATGTTTCTGGAATTCATTGGGAAAAAAGACAGATGATTACTTAGTGCCATTGGAAAAGTCACAATCCTATTATTCAACCAGCATTCTTTGTCTTAAGAACAAACTTATAAGACTTGCATACAAAATAGAAACGTTTATCAAATTAAACTTAGAATTAAAAGATTCAAGATATTCATATTAATCATACATCAAGATATCAAGTGTATATATTTTTAAGCTAAAGAACATTTAAAGCAAATATGTCTCCTTTCTTACAAGAATTTGAATTCAAAATTTTTAAAACTTAGCTAAAGCATTTAGCATAGAGTAAACTTGGACAAGATGATAGAGAAATAGCTAAGCATTTGGAATACATAGAGTAAATTTATCTTTACCGATTTTGTCCAAATAGGACCTAAAAATTGGAGGTTTAATACCATTGATAAAATTCATTATTTTTCCGTAATAATTTTTCTTTAATTCCGTAATAATATGATGTACAAAAAACGACCTAAATGTCATTCTGAGACTATATTAAGTGAGTATTTTATGTCAGATTGAGGTGCTAATAAAGTTCTCGAACAAATAATACTTTCATATTAGTTACAGAGATTAAAGTACTTATTGGTATAGATACAATCGTAATTATTGATACATTTTCTTTCGTATTTGATATAATAGGTTTTATTAATACAATAAAAATCTCAAAGTATTCGACTATATATGTTTTCTAAGCTCTTTTATTTTCTAAGTCAATTTCTAAATTTGAAGGTAAATTATATTTACGTTTCCCATGTCTTTTTTTTTAATGTATCATATAATTTGAGTAAGATTCTTTAAAGGTACATCAGATGTAAGACAATGCCAAGAAAAGTATTTTCAAAAAGATTTAATTGTATTAACTCTTATATTCTTAAAGAAAATAATGCATTTATAAAGTAGCTATTGCACAGTTTGAATGTTGTAAGAAATTTGCAAACAAAATCTTTTAGAATTTAAGATATAACATAAGTTATAAATAATAGCTGAAAATGTATTTTGATTCATTATTTTTCGAAGCATTACCATGAAATATATGTTACTGATTAATAGAAACATTTCCAGTTAAAAAAATACAAATTAATTAAAATGCAATTAGTATTTGTTTGATGCTGAAATGATTTCTAATTATTAATCGTCAGGAAGTTAAAACTTAGCATAAACAATTATTGATACAGATTTGAAAATACTTCATAAATCATGAAATTTAATACACCATATCTTTTTCGGTCATTTGTATTCTGATTATTTGATTTTTGATTTTTTTTAAAGTGCTGACGATTATACTCGAGGGTACATGAACTCTCGGGCAATGCTGGAACCCAGTGGAAACGTATTTTGGCCTCCTCCCACTAAATTCCGAAGCACATGCCCCGTGGACGTCACCTACTTCCCTTTTGATGATCAGACATGCATCATGAAGATGGGGTCCTGGATTTATGACGGCCTTCAAGTTGACGTCATGAACAGGTGATCAGATTTTCATTAAAATTAGCTAGAATTTTGAATTCTTCCTAGAATAACATGGAATGCAACAAGTATACGATCAATTCTCCGATATAATACTCGATATCCTATTCTAAAAAATGTGCAAAACTCAAACACATAAAAATGGCTCGATAAATACAAGCAAATTTTTTTCTGTAATTAAACAGTCAGAATTTCAAAATACTTGTTGCAACGTCTAATTTTAATTACAGCAAGAAGTTAAAGTCATTTATTCAAAAAATAACTATACTCAAAGCCTATGTGTGTGTTCAAAATTAAGAGACTTTTCCGATTTGGTCGATTATCTCTAGAACTGTTGGACAGATTTTAATGAAATTTAGCTTGTACATACAGTTGATATAATACAAAAAAAATAACCTTTGAACAATTATAAAACACACTCCAGGATCATGCGTAATATGGGAGTATGGTCCCCTCTTACAGATATACAGTCCTCATAGTTTAATTTTATGTTGGAAATAAGGGAGTTTATGAGTTCCTGGGGCAGTTAGTCCTACCCGATCAGCAACTCTGTTTTCAGATCTTGGATGGTTCTCGAGGGGGAAGGAGAGAATTGCAATTTTCTCTCCATAGCGTCTCAGACATGCTCTATAGGATTGGAGGTCTGGAGATCTGGCTGGCCAATCCATCCGGTGAATATCCTCACTTTCGAGAAATTTGTCAACCAAATGAGCTCTATGTAGCCTTGCTTTGTCATCCATTAAAAGGAAATCAGAATAAAATGTACCCCTAGAAAGGCTAGCATAGGGCTCCAAGACTTCATCCCTATTTTCTCAGCAGTCACAGTGCCTTTTTCAAAGACATTGAGGTATGTACGGCGGCCATCCAGTATGATGCCTGCTGAGACCATCAAGCCTCCACTGCCGTAAAGGTCGATTTCTCGGACATTGGAGGACAGGTAGTGGGTCCTCGGTTCTCTCCATATGAAAGTACGGCGAGAATCACTGGTTAGGTTGAACCGGGATTCATCAGTGAAGAGAACAATGGCTCATTGATCCAATCTCCAATCTCTATGATCTCTGCATTATTTTAAGCGGTCTCCCCTGTTTGCAGAACTAAGCGGGACGCAAACAACAGGTCTGCTTGCAAACAGCCCTCTATTATTAAGTCTTCTGGAAACAATCATCCTCGAAACTCGGGTTTCTGCGATCGCATACAACTCATGCGATACCTAAAAAGGTTACAGCATCCCTGTTACACCTTGCTATAATGGGCAAATGGCGAACTTCCCTAGCCGTCGTGGCTTTTGAACAATCCTGTGCGTGCTTTCTCTTGATAGATTCAGTGTCCTGAAACTGTTTCTATAAGGGGGACACGACGATGGGGATTAAATCGAATTTTCTGTAAATCTGTATTTGAGACTGGCCTGCTTCTAGCCTACCTAGGATTTGGCACCTCATTTCATCGTCTAAACGTTGGAGGATACTCCGTTTACTGTTTGAATTTTAAATTAAGCGATTGTTGCCAAAAAAAACCCACGAAATTCAGCGAAATGTGCAGGCGAACGAAATGTGGATTTTGGCGAGCGCCCTTATAAATCCTATTTTTCGACTAGTTCCGCCCATACACACTTACATCATTACGTATTCAACGAACAACAGTTACATCTCTGTTTCGAAGCAGTATTATATATATATATATATATATATATATATGCACCAAGAAGGGAACCTCCGATTGAAATGAAATTTAATACACATAACAATACTGATGAAAAATTCACTTGATCTCAAAATCTATCGAGACAAATACTGTGTGTTCAATTATAGAAATACAGTGCAACTCCAATAGCGCGTTGAATAAATGCATGCCACAACACGGTCCGGCATTGCCTTACTTGGACATCGAATACTATCCCGAGGCAGATGGACCCAAAAATCTTGGACATCCACTTCTAAATCAAGTGAAGAGTGATATGGCGGCAACTAGCGTGTCAGTTGGTCTGACAAGTTTTACAATTGCTCTTTGAGGAACGATTCCCGGGAGCGGGTTGTCTACAGAAGAGTCTGAATATGTAGCGGAGAATATTGAATTAACCGATCTGTATGAAGACGAGCATTATCAAGTGGAAAACTATAACCTGGAAAACCATTTAGGAAAGGTCCCACGGGGAGTTGAAGTGTGACATCAAAATAATGCTGTCTTACAGACCGTTATTCCTTTTGATCCGGTAGTGTCCAGCGCAACAGCGTGGATCGGATTGTACCGTTCACTAAGACACACTCTTCCCTCGTGCGTAGTTATAATCTGTCCCTAAAACGAAACGGGATTCTTTTTTTAAACAATACTTTTAGCCAATCTTTGGAGTTCCACTTCGATCTGGCTTGACATCACTGCAGACGGAGTCACCAATGTTTGGGCATTACAGAAAGCACACGAATATTGCACTTGAATTGCAGATTCTCTTTCACAAGACATCTGAAAATGGTTAGAGAACAACTGACAACCATCAATTGGATTGTATAGTGGAACAAGTCACGGTAGCTTCCACAATCGCTTGCCGCACTATCTTCTAATTTCTTCGTCTTCCTGGTCACTCCAGATTCGGTTTTCCACACGTGGGTGCTATATCTTGAACATTGCTCCCAACTTGTTCTGCTTATATATATATATATATATATATATATATATATATATGTGTGTGTGTGTGTGTGTGTGTGTGTGTTTGTGTGTGTATATATATAGTAAGTTATTAAATTATGCTTGGCGAATTATATTTATGACTGATTGTGGTCATCAATTTTGAAGCTCTTAGAATGCAGGAAAATTATGTTTTCAATTCTAAAGATCTTTAATCCTGATATTTATGGCTGAATTTGTCATGATGTTATTTTGATATTATAAACTGTAGTGAGCGAAAGCTATCATTAATGCAGTAATTGTACATTTTTAGGACGTCTGAAGTAGATCTGTCCAACTACGTGCCGAATGGTGAGTGGGAGTTACTGGACGCCAGAATTGTCCGAAACGTTGTTTACTACTCTTGCTGTACTGAACCCTTCCCCGATGTGACCATCACCTTGGTGATCCGTAGAAAGACATTGTACTACATGTACAATGTTGTGATGCCGTGTATGATGATGTCTGTGCTGACGCTGTTGGTCTTTTGCCTGCCTCCAGATTCAGGAGAGAAGATAGCCCTCGGTGTGACTGTATTGCTCGCTTTCTCTGTTTTCATGCTGGCCATTGCAGAGAAGATGCCGGAGACGTCGGAATCCATCCCTCTGTTAGGTAAATCCCTTCTTTTTAAGAAGATTATATTTTCTGTATGAAATCTCTAATTAACTTCTCTTGTTGATTGATTTCTTTTGTAGAACATTATTCTGAAGATCAATTTAAGTATAGATCAAAATTCCTCCTCAATAGTTTTTCGTTTCAGTTCTAGAAAAAAAATTATATTACTAAGCCTAAAGGTCATCTGGCCTTTTGATAGATCATTACCCAACAATCTGATTATTTCCATAGATATCAGATTAAATATCAGTTATTTTTTTTTTAAGGAACAGTAATGTAAGTTAAATTAGGATTAGATCATTTACTTATTTTAGAGCAGTTATAATTTTTTCATTTTCGTAATTAAGTTTTTATTGGTGAAATAATAATCTCTGCTAGATAGAATACACAATGGCAAAATGAAATAAAGTTTATATTTGAATAGCTAATCCGGTAGAAGAGTATTTTTTGTAAATTATGCTCTTCCAATAATTTTAAAGTGATAATAAGCCTCACATGGATGTATCAGCTGCAATTAATAAAACTTCTTTTTTCCTTTTAAAGTGCATAAAATTTAGGAAATAAGAGGTGATATATTCCTCGATAATTTTTTACTGGATTCTTGATACTTAAGTCTATAATTTTTAATTCTTCTTTTATTTTTCAAATTCGGAATACTTTATTATTTCTTTCTTTCGATTTTATTCAAGATATAGCTACTAATCTTTTTTTTTACACACGTTTTAGGCAAATTTTCATTTCCTTCACATAATAGCTACGGATTAGAGTAATAAAATACTATTATTAATTTTATTTTTAATAATTCATATCTTGTACAAAATATCGATATTGGAATATTGTTAAGGTCATCGTTCAAAATATTCTCTATATCCCTTTTGGAGGTTACTTTATGCAATATTTTCTCTATCTCCGTAATGTTAAATATGACCAAATTTAAGGAGTATTCTTAAAAATTAGACCAGTCGTACAGTAACCATTTTTGTGTGTGAATTTATTGTTTTAATGTCATTTTTCTGAGAGATATTGTCAAAAAAAGTTTCAAAAAAAGCAAATTTAGGGGTTAACATGTTCACCTGGCTCACCATTTTCAAACTTAATGTTGATAATGTTTACATATATATAATTTTTTTTTATAATAACTAATTAAAAAGTTTTAAAAAATTACTTTTATTACTGTACAATACAATAAATATACATATATTTTTTTAACTTTGCGACAAATTCATGTTATAAAAATGTTCCTTAAACTAGACAATTTTTAACGTTACTGACAAAGGAAAAACGCTGCGTGGAGTGAACCTCTTATCAAATAGAAAGGTATGTGAGTAGTAAAAAGGGGTAGTTTATACTAATAATCTAATTCGAAAATTAATACACATACTTTTTTTCTCCTTTTCGTAGTTTTTACATCTGTTTCGTCAATAGCATTTAAACACTATTATAAAATACTTTTAAAATTGCGTGCTATTCATTTTTAAATCTCTTCACTTCTGTACTTTTCACTGAAGTATAGGTTAAAAATAGTTTAAATATATATAAATGTACATTTGACTTTTCAATCATATTAAAGTTGTTATTCCACATTTTAAAGAGATTATTTTAAAACATTGAGAAGTATAGTAAACATATTTTAAATATTTTATATCAATGCTCTCAACTTTGAATTTAATAATTAGATTTAATAGTTTTCGAGCATTTATGCAGTAGCCTTAAGCTTTATTTATCCAAATAAGTTGAACTAACATAAAAACCGCTATTAAAATTCTTATTGCCAAACTTGTGATGAATCAGAACGTTTTACAAACATATTTTAAATTCTGAATAAAAGAAGAGGGGGGGGCTTAATTTATTTTATGAGAAATTTATTATTACACGTTTTTTAAAAAAAGGGACGAGTATTTAATTACGCGGAACAAATTAATTTTAAAGTTGGTAAAAACTTCGCAAATTAATTACATTTCAAACAAGAAAAATGGTGATCCTATACAAAAATAATCAATATCTGAGTAATGGATCGTGTATATGTTAAGATTAATTATGAAATTAGTTTGATGAAGTGATAAAATTTTCACTAGCATTTCTGCTTCCGTTCATTCATTTAGGTATGAAGAGAATGAAAAATTATTTCCTGAATAACGGAAAATATTGTTTCATTAATCTTTTCAATAGATTACCACAGTTAATATAAAATACTCAAGTAATACAAGTTTACTAATTAGATCTGTGATTCCCAATGAAGTCGGAATTGCCCATAGATGGACATTCGAGAACTTCAAGGGAAGTTTGTGATCCATGGCAAATAATAGTAGATATCGGAAGATTTGTTTTCCATATTTTTTTAACTTGTTCAGGAACCAGTTTCAGTATGAGCACTGAGCACCTCAGCTTCGTACTTATGTTCGATTCGATCAATGAAATATTTTTAAAAGTTTGGATAGATTATGACAACATTAAGTCTCCTGCCGACACATCACCGCGAATTTCTGAGCGTAATATTTATCCTCTGGAGTTTCCGAATTTCTTCACAAAGCTTGATTATTGTTTTTAATTACATGGAATAAAATGTATTGGAAAGAGTGAAAAAAAGGAGTGTGATCATTTTATTTCTAACTTTGGTAAGTAACTTTAAATATTTATTACAAAACAGAAAATTCATAAATACATTGTTGATTTCAAGAACCTGAGTCAGGTTTTTCTCTTCTTAAAAGGAGGAAGTAAGCGAAAAAAGGTTTTATGTATGATTATTTATCTGTGGGAATTGCTTATGTATGTTTTGCATAAACAGTTCCCACAGAATTTTAAACATATTCCAACGCAAAATAATACAAAATATTTTTTTGGAAAATGTATTCTTTAAGTTTATAAAATACTCGTATGATTAGAAAATCTAAATAATAAACGTAATAGAAACTGTTCGCGTATTACTTACTTGATTCAGTAAATAAATATATATCTTGCCTAAAGGGATGCGAATGACTTTTTTGAATGCTTTACAAATAGAGAAGCTTATAATATCAAATTGCCTAAGTAAATAAAAGGCGGAGCAAATTATTTTAATACTTTTTGTAATTCTTTAAGAAAAAACTATTATATGTAATAATAATAATAATTATGACATATAATTATGAAAATACATTTAATACATTTTTCTGAACGTTAGACAGATTGAATGGTTTTATATAGATGACCTCAACTTTCAAGTTGGAATGTTTTGAATTTAATTTTCTCTGCTTGATACAAGCTAAGAACTAAATGTTGATAATTATTTGTATTATCAAAGGGGGATGTTTATAAATGGAACATGAATTGTTATAATAAAAATGCGTGAATGATGATATTAAAATTTTAAAAGTTATGTTATTAAGTAATAAATATAATAATTCTAACAAATTATAAATATTAATTTCTGCAATATTAAATCACGCATATCAAAATTAATATTCCTAATAATTATATTCTGTCTCTAAAGATGAAATCTAAAATTAGCTGCTAATATCTATACAACTTGTAATATCTGAATTTACCGAATGCATTACTGTATTATTCAATTGGAAAATATGTATGAACATCTTAGAAAGGATTGAACTTCCTGTTTCGAATGTTCTTTTATTTAACGGAGAAAGAGTGAAAGCTTTTAAGATGCATATTTATAATATGTAATTAAAATGATTTTTATGTAAAGAAAATTACGTAAAATTAAGCTTATTTTCACATAACTTTTTTTTTTCAGATGTTCTATTCTGGTATTGATTTTTTTTACTTCGTTATGCCTCTTTTTTCACTCGTCACGTTATTTCTATTTATTTGCTTTTTTACAAGTTTTTATTTTACTTTCTGTTTTCATATATACGTAATATGAATATATTTCCGATTCAAAATTTGTACTCGAATTTTAATCCTTGTTGTTATTTATCAGATCGAGCTGAAATGTTTCATATCTGATGCAAATAAAATACTATAGTATGATCAAGTAGCGACGGATTAAGAGAGTGCTTGGAGCCTAGGTTTTGTACTTAACAAAGTCCGATGAACTTGAAATTCTATAACCTTTTAGAGCTGACATAATCAATTTTGCTTTTTAAAGTTCCAAATAAATAGAACCAAATAAATATAAAAATTTGAAGAAATTGAAATTGGATATGCTATTTTCATTTTAACATTCGCTAACTTTTCTTTTCTGTTAAGATCCCAAATAAGTAAAATTATTCAAAATTAATATTAATTGGCTTAAAGAAAGCGCACTTCCGTGACACAGAAGCAAATACTATGAAGAAAAGAAAATACCTTCTTCTTCTTTTCACAAGCAAAACATTCTAAATTATAAAATTGTTGTCAATGTTAACAAGAAGAAAAAAAAAAATAACTGAGATTTTGCCATAAAATTCAATTATTAAATTAGTATTAAAATAAGAGCAAGCGATAAATTACTAAATTAGTTAGGATTATTCTGTTTGGATATTAAAATAAAAGCAGATGATTAAATATTAAAATAAATAAATCTTGGTAATGTAAATATACATCCGGAAATTACAGGTTTTTCGTAATAGCCATAATGTATTATAATGCCAATATTTTAATCTTAAAACTACGTATCTTTTATTTTATGCCCAAGTATTTTTATTGATGCCATTTTCTCAGAATTATGATGCTAGCAGATGTTAATAAGAAATTTAACCAAGTCGTTATTAAGATGGACTAAAATGTAAGGAAAATTTTTTAAATGTAAAATAATAAATAATTTATAACTTCTTGAGGCTCTTATCTAAGATACTCTAGATAATGATAGATAAATCAAGTATAATACATTCTTGAGGCTCTTATCTAAGATACTCTAGATAATGATAGATAAATCAAGTATAATAAATGCTTGAGGCTCGTATCTAAGATACTCTAGATAATGATAGATAAATCAAGTATAATAAATACTTATAAATCGGATAAAAAGAAGTGTTGAAGCTTCAAGATTTTATAAATTATCTACTATTTTACGACTAAAATTATTTTTATACTTTTTAATCAATCTTTAGATTGAAGCTTGAATTACTTAAAAAAATATATTTATATATTTTCTTCTTTTTTTTAATTACATTGACGCAAAAAATAACCACATAGACTTAAAATATAGAAGAAGTTTGTACCGAGGAGACCATCGTTCGCCAATTAGGGCTTAAGAGTTCTTTCATATCTCCTGGACAACAATATATCCAAGAATAAGAAACGTAGCATTAAAAAATCTTTAGAGAAAAACTCATTCCAATGGTACCATAAGGGTTAATTCTTTCAATATATGGCCGGTTAAGCCGAAGACAGTCGTTAAGAGATTTGCTACTGTAGTAACATTTTTTTTTTATTTTAAGACACTAACTTTTAAGAATATTTTTAAATCAATATTTTTAAGAATATTTTTAAATC
>BMAW01028931.1:75578-98488 GCA_019974015.1 Nephila pilipes | reverse complement strand
TTTTAAGAATATTTTTAAATCAATATTTTTAAGAATATTTTTAAATCAAGAACAATTTTTAGCAAAAAAATGGTTTAAAAGTTTCGCTATTTCAAAAGCGTAGTACTTGTTCTTTTGAATCCATTGAAAAGAGTTAATGTAAAATATAGATCAAATAGTCTGCAAATGAAATCAAAAAGTATCTTTTGAATACAAAAAAGTACTAAACCGGAATGGAATTAATTCTGGTAAAGGGAATTCCTTTTTTGTTTCATTCTCTCCCTCAATATTTAAAGGGGAAAAAGAAATTTACATAAAATTGTCAAGCAGATAAGGCATTTCACAAACTTCTTCATTGGATTTAATAGTTTTCTTAAATGCGTATAATAAATTTATCTCAACTAATTGAGAAAATGAATCTAAATTTCGATTGCTTTGGGCTGCAAAGGAACTCAAAGAATTACTGCAAATAGATTTACCAGATTTATGGGGAACCTAAACTTTTTCCATTTGTAACTTGAATGACCAATCACATTTGTTTTTTTCCTTTAAATATTATTACTACTCATCTTTCTTATATTTTTTGCGAAGTCAAACGAGAAATATTATGACTTTTCTTTACATGTTTAAGAGAAGATTCTTCTTGATTACTGGAAGAACTTATGATAACTTTTTTTTGTCATTTTTTAAAATCTTCTCTGTCATCCTTCTTCTTTTTATTTAATATAGGTTTATTTCATCGTTGTACCTTTTTTTCAATGCAATAACATAAATTATTTTCATTATATTTGTAATACATCCGCCTTTTATTGTAAGTGTATATGTTTTTGATAAAAGTTTTATGCAATAAATGTTATTATTCTTGAAAAAATATTTTTTCCTCTTTTTATGAAACAAATATTTTTGAAACTCATACAATGAATATTTGTCTGTTTCATTAACGTATTAGGAGCTAAATGTTAATTAAAATGATGTACGATGATTAAAAATTTAAGCATTATTGTAACTCAACACTAGAATTATTGAAATAAAAACAATCTTACAAGCAGTTATTATTTGATAAGAGACTTGCCTTAAATTGATTTTTTTTTCATTCTTAACATCACTGAAAGAGTTTTTTTTTTTTAAAAAAGTTATTTGATTGTGTGGAATTTAAAATAACCAAAAGAATTCAGGATCAAAAGAGTTTTGTTTATTATCTAATAAGAAATAGTGATATAGTTAAAGATATCAATAAAAAAAACTATGAAACATATACTCGTTGGCTTAACTCTAACAATTTTCTTTCATTTTTAAATGAAATATGCAAAATTTGCAATATCAGCTTAGCTTACAATTATTATAAAAATTTCAATTTTGTAGTATAAGGGAGTCTTAACACCTTATACAGTATAAATATTCATGAATTCATATACTCTTATTACATTTCCCCATTTTCCTATAGGTAATAAAATTTTCTTATTAAAATATTTCAAATAATATCTGTATATAAAGATGATAATGGAATAATTATTATGAAATAAAAATGTTCCAAAACTATTCTAATATAAGATATTAAAAAACATATAAATTATTATAATAATTAAATTCTAAAAACATATTCCTAAGTTACTTTTTTATGTTATTTTTAAAATTAAAGACAATCACATACCAAAATAAGTATTAATCCTAAAATTTTTAAGTGATTGTGAGAAGTTTGGATAAGAAAATATAATTCAGTAAAATTTAAATCACAAATTGATACTTATTTTTTTTAAGAAATAATAAGCTATACTCTATCTTCACAACTATAAATCACTTTCCTCTACTCCGCTGTTTTATACATCGCTGCGATTTACGTCTTAGTTTCTTTCCATTTTTGTCGACCGAGGGATATCCATCGCAAATCACTTACCACTATAGAAGGGAAACCGACTCCGTAAATTTTACAAACATCGGAGACTAAACTGTCAGCAAATGTCGAGTCAAAAAGATTACAGGGGCGTAAATACGGGCGCCCCACCAGAAAATCACCTTGTCTGACAGCGCTATCGATCCGCCCCTGCTTTGGTTACTATGCTGATGAAGACTGTCGTGCTTCGTATGCTACACTCTCATGATCTTGAGGGACTAAGTTGCCTCGAGTTAACGCAATTACAACTTGCCTGATTAAGCGCACGATAATCGAACGAAGAAGCCTCGTGGCATCACTCAGAAATGAAATCTTTACAACAGCTCTCTTTGATTTAACTATTTGATATACTTGGAAGAAAGAATGTATCAGTATTATTGCTTCAGCCATTAACATATTCCCACTAAACATTTCATTTACATGCACTCAATATATGAGATCAGGGACAAGTAGCCTTTTATTGTGGAGTATAAAACTTTGTATTCTTATATAGATTACGAAGCATGTTCGCAACAATAAATAAGAAATACTTTCTGATAAATAGGTATAATATCTCCCCATATTATACCTTTTTTATTTTAGGAATTATTTACTTGTGTTACTTTAATTGTTTTATTTTTTTTAATTGGGGAGAGGCAATAAATGTTTTCGTTTTGGGAAGTAGTATTAGTTTCTAATCCTTTTAACGAATGTACATCTGCATTCCTTGATTAATCGTAAGCAAGGATGATAAAAAACGATTTCTTTATTGTTTAAAAATTGATTTTTTATCATATATCCCTAGTATTATTTTAAAACTGCTTCGACTCATCATAAAGCGCTCATTAGTTAAATTACTCATTTTTTTCCCTTATAGACCATAATATTATTAGGGATAACATGCTCTACAACAACAATGAAATTTTCAATGCTTTAAGGACTTAATAGTACGTGGAAATTCAAATACATTTATAATATCTAAATTATCAGATATATTTCAAAATATTGAGCATCACGCTTCTGAATTCACGACCAAATTATTTCATATTCATATATTTCCCATGAAGTTTATTGTCTTTGATAAACAGTGACCCTCTCATGGGATAGCCTAGCTAATCTTCTCTTTTTTAGACCCTCTTTTTTGTCAACCATTTTTTTCATTTAATTCTATCTTTCCTACTTATAAATCACATTTACACGTGGTCATATTTGTCTCTTTTTTTCTCCATAAGCCAACTTTCACTCACTCACTTATTAAATATTTCATATCATGGAACTCAAAATTTTATTTTTACATTGTTCATTGCACTAAAGATAAGTCCTAACTATTCTGTTTCGAAATTTTACTTGCTTACAAAGAGCATCGCTATCATAACCCAGATATGCATCCTTATTTTTGATTATTTTGACGAAGTAGATATGTTATGTTGTACACGTGTATTTGACTCTAAGGCAGTAACTAAAAATTTAACGACATAAAACTAGAAAGCCGCAAGTAACGATAACTCATAAAAAGTTTTTAGTGTTCGCCAATATTGAAATTCAGCAGATGAAATACTAAGAGGAAAAGTTACACTTACTGTAACATTTATAGTATTAAAAAGTTTAAAGACGTTAAGGTTTGGTATTTTAAAATTGTTATTTCTCCCACTGAAATTATTATTTCTTCAACGTATATTTGTCAGAATTATTTGATTTCTGAAATCACATATATATGAATGGAGTATGAAATATATATTTTATTTACAGAGAAGAAATATCATGTGACTTGAAAGTCTGGCAAGTATTGTAAATTCATTACGCCTTTCTTGATAATGTATGCAAGAAGAATAGTTAAAAGTAAAAGATATTAGACTGAGTAAATTAATAGAGCAGTTAGTTACAAACTTTCTAGAAGCAGTATACAAGGTTTCCAGAATTAAATAACCTTTTTTCGAAGCTGCGAATTGGCGAAACCAGTCATTAGAAGGCAGTGAGAATTTTCGGATGTTTCAATGAAGGTGTAAAAATTCTTCGCAATGAATAAAAACAATTACAATTCAAATAGCTACAAGATACCATTATATCAATTTATTACATATTTAGTCACATCTTTACGATAGTTTTACTACTTTTGAGCAATTTTATGAATTTTACAATTTTTATTACAAAAAGAATATGTTCTATATGACGCCATTAATTTTCTTCTACCGTCTGAAATCTAAGAAATGTGCTCCACAGTTGAACCATGAATGTGCCGAGAAATGTTGAGTATGTAACGTGATATGCTGCTTTAAGATTAAGTAACGTTTTTTTGATAGTCACTACTTACCAGATGTTTAAAATGGTCAAAATGCCCTAAAGATCGTATGCATTGAAGTCTAGGATGGGTAGTATGGATATTTGTAAATCTGTCATATAGCAATAGTTGGTGCAATTTAAATCCGTCGCAATTGTGGATGTGGAGTTAACATCGCTTCAATAATACATTCCAAAACAGTTTTATTATTCTAAAATTGTTTTAAAAAAATTAGAAAAAAATTGACACTTAGAGCAAAAGTACTTGTCGCAGATTAACGAGTATATCTAGGTTCAGTATCAAAAATCGAGACATGGTAATATAAAAATAACATCAATATGAAATACTTATTTCAGGTAAGATGTCATGACTTCGCTGTGTGTGTTACTGTAGTTAATTGGAGCATGGATTAGTTAGTTTATGTGGATTAGACATTTATTTTCATTAACTTAACTTGTGTTACAGAATATTCTCAATAAACAAGAACTTCCACAAAATGGTATGGATAATATTTCATTCTAAACATATATACATACATAATATATATATATATATATATATATATATATATATATACATAAATTTCAAAATTAAATATTTTATACATACCAATGAACTGATCTTAAGAGAGAACATCATTGAACCTTTACGGAAGTGTAATTCTAAACAATGTTTCTTAGAACAAATAGTAATAAACAGACATTTCTTCTGCTAGATAATTCTAGCTTAAATATTAGAAATTTGATTCCAGTTGCAATGTAAGAGTGTAAAAGCTTTGACATATTGTTTCCATAGGTGCAATATAGTAATATTAAGAATGCTTTAATTTGGAATATTTCAAATAGAAAAAGTACCTAAGGTGGAAAACATTAAAAAGAATCACGAAAAAATACAAAATTAATTACATTCATTTTATATTCAACGGAAATTCAGATTTCTATTGTCAGTGTAAACTATCATTTGAGATAATTTTAACTCAGGGAAGCGATTGATGAGTTTATTAGGTGTCATTTGGTATTTGAAAACGAAGAATTTGGAATTGGATGTCTAATATTTCATTCAAAGTTTTTTTTTATTTAACATCTTCAGAAGGTATTTCAAGACAGTGGTACTTCTGCGTATATTTAATTGTATAACCCAAGAAAACGACCCCTACAGTTAACTATTTCTCAAGAATTTAGGGGCCAGAATTGCTTATTATATCTGTGTACGGCAACTTGATATAGAGTTAAAATATTTTGTATTATTGTGATCAAAAGCTGTTATAAAGATGTTTTTTTTTGCTTGATACATCATCCATTGTGCCAAACAATCGATGATGACATTTGAATTTTCAAAGTTTAGCTTAGCATCAAAAGGTTTAACTAAATATCAATAAAATTATATTGTCCATCAATTTAATTGTAATAGTAGATTCTTCATGCCAGCTGGTTCGGAAAGTGATGTGGACACTGAAGACAATCCCTTCACAACCGACAAAAACTAAAACTTTTTGTAGAGAAATGGATATTCCGAAAAAATTGTTCAATAGTTTTGTGTTGAGTATGAACAGGCGAAAGTAGTTATAATTGTTGAAGAGATAATGTCCTTAGTCAACTAATATATACACGTATTCAATTGATATTTATTGGAACAAATATGTCACTCTTTCAATAAAACTATTTTTATTGAAAAATATATGCTTTCTCTCTGGTTTTTTTTTTTTCTTTCAGACATCATTTTTTACCTCATAAGGTATCTATGTAATGATTTTCTGGATAATTATTTCTTTCAATAGGAAATATATGTTGTGATTTAGTTCCGAATTTCAAGACTCAATATTTACATGCATTTCACAATAAGTCATTTCTTACATATGAAAAAATAGGTTATAATTTCTAAAATTTAGTGAAAAATAGGTTATCTTTCAAAATCTAATAAATTAAAATATTTAACTGGGCCGTTAAAACCATTTTAAAAAAATCAATACATTTTAAATGTGATCAAATAAATTTTAGCTTAATTTAAAGAAAAAGAGTGCTGCTTACATATTTTCTAAAAAATATATTTAAAGGAATTTGTAGCAAAAAGATTGTAAGGGTGGTTTTTGATGATTTACAAGATACAGCAGTTGTAAGAAGATGAAAAATATAAGTGTATGTTAAACACATTATTATAAGAGAAATTTTATAAAATTGCTTTATTTTTAAGGTTTTGTATAAAATTTTACAATAATTATAGTTCCGTTATATTCCAGTTTGCATAAAGTATCAATTTAAAACACATTTATAAGATTTATCCAATTTTATATATTTGTTTATTTTAAATTGATTGATTATATGAAAATAGGAAATAACTTTAAGCTAAAATATTAAAAGTATTTCTTGGAACAAAGCAAATTTGACAACTGACTGCTATATAATTCAAGATTTAAAGGATTAATAACTATGAAGTGCTTAGAAAACGATGTTGTACATTTTACCCAAATATTCTTGTAAACAGTTATTTATCACAGTCTTTAAATTATCAAACGCAAGCGCGAGTAAACCTTTCTTATTTTATTTATGAGCCTAGTACTAAAAATGTTCTCATATTTTCGAAAAATTTCGATTAAAGTTCCCAAACTTTGTGTATGAAAGTAATAGTTTTCAATAAATCTTCTAAAGAAACTGAGAAGCATTAAAGTAAATTATAATAATTTTTTTACATAAATAATATTCATAAGCTACAAAACGATCTTAAAATGCTTTGTGTTTCGCATTTTTTTTTATTTCTTTGTTAAAAGTTTAGGATACTTTGCTGATTCTATAAAGGTATCATTTATGAAAATTTGATGAATAGATTGCTTGAAAGAGGAATTTTACAGTTACAGGCAAACGCGTCACATTATAGTGAATAACATTTGCAAATATCTTCGAATCGTGGATTTATATTCTCATGCTACTAAAGAGCAGCCTATGTAGTTGGGCTGTGGAGGTCCCGAGTCTTCTCGTTGGCGTGGTGTGGAAATTTGGAAAAGTAGAATCTAGCTCACAGGTGTCGTTCTCATTACATGGCCTTGGTTCTAAATCAGGAGGTCCGTTATCAGTAGTCCTTGTGTTACTTCTAATTGTGATGTTAAAAGAGTAATCGATTAATCAATTCTCTAAATGTGGAATTTTAGGAATCAGTTGCATTTTCTGTAAAATCTATTCTATCCATAATGTCGATATTTCCAAATTATAAAAGAAGAGTATTTCCTATATAGTGAATTTTTTTTTCTAAAAAACACACAAATTTTAGGTGTTTCCCAATATTCGTATAAGCATTAAAGGACATTTGAATTATAAAAGTAAATTTTTAAGAATTTTACAGCTCACAAATTTTAAAATTATAATTAAGTTATGTATATAGATTGTTACATTTGGAAAAACCCTGAAGTTTTTTCCGGAATTATAAGCGTAGTGGATATTTCGGTAGAAATATTTAAATGTAAATGCATTATGACCATCATATTTGACTCAACAGTCCAGTACACGACTTATATATACAAATGTAATTGCAACTATTGATTATTAAAAGCCCGTATGCTATTATTTATGAATACAATTGGGATTTTACTTGCATAAACAGATAAATAAATATGCAAATATATTGATTTTAATATATAACTACCATTAATATTAATTTTTAAATGTGACGATTATTTAATTTTGGAATTAATAAGCTCGTGTTTCCTTGTCCAAGAAATTTCAATTGCCTTAAATGAGAAATTTTGAATCCTGTAAACAGTTCGAACAGAAAGTTTCATTAAATTTAAAACTTTAGTACTCAAAGTAAGGAAAACAAGAGTTCTGCAAATAAATCATTATTTAAATTCTAATTCTTGTTATTATTAAATAATACAAAGTTGATACAATTAAAAAATATAACAGACAGAAAAGCTATCTATATAGGGCAGATAGATTGTTACTTCCTATTATTCTTTATCAATTTAATAATTTCAAGCTATTATATCTATGAAAAAATCAGAATGACTTTGCTAACAATATATTCATTTTTCTTTCTATAGACTACAGCGAAAAAAAAATTGTTTTCTTTCTGAGGAGTTAAGAAAAATAAAATAATTCAATCACTGAAAGCAGTGGAGATAAATTATTCATCCAATTCCAATAAATGGTTGACTGAATCATATTCTTTATAGAGTGAGACTTTTACTGCTTATATTTTGTTTCCTTACTGAAATATTAAAAGAATGAACTTCCAGAACTTTGTCATTTAATATCTCGAGTTAATCATCATAAAATTGATGTTGTGATGAAGACTGCTCATAAAATATTATAATAATAAACTAAAAGTACAGAATATAAGAGAAAAATAAGCTGCTGTTATTTCCATAGTGAATAAAAATTTCAGCAATCTTTGGTACGCCGTTTAAATTTTATTTCAAAATATATGTGTGAAATATTTAATTTTTAAAACCTTAAAAATTATGAAGTTAGTTTTGAAATTTTTTGAAAAATTATATCTGTAACATTTGTAAGCTGTGCATGTTGCTACAGGGTCGTAAAATAAAACTTTAACACTTGAGAACTAACTAATGCCCTATACTGAAGACATGAATACTATTAAAATATGAAAATGTTTCTCATATATAACATTTGAAAACTTAGTAAATTGCATAATAAATATTACTCCACAAATGTAGATATATATATATTGCGGAAATTAGACTGAATATTTGTTTGCAAATCAAAATTTCAAGCTATATTGAAAAGTATTTTCCAACCGGTTTTGAAAATGATATTTCAGTATTTTATATTTTAACATAATCATCTGAGAAAATATCCTTTGTGTCTCATGTTATTATAATGGATAACAGCACTGAGGCTAAGTTATATCTTCTACTCAAATAATCGGGCACATAAATCTGAGTAACTCTAACCTTCAGGCATATCATAGTAAGGTACTAATTATCAACTACTATGCGCAGTCAATTTGAGAATAGTCATTCCAACCAATGATTTTCATGACGTCTGCAAATCCCTAATTCAACACCATCTAGTTCTTCAAAAATGCAGATCAGTAATAATAATTATTACAAAATCTTCTATACCTCCAGCAATCGTATTCTCTACTACCATGTGTGGGTATGTACGGAATTTATTTTTACGCTCTGTCAGCTCTTTTGAAAGATCTTTGCAAATAAATATATTTGCAAACGCTGTAAGAAAATACCAGTAATATGTTATATTGATAATTAATTAATATATATATAATCGTATGTATTATTTTAAATTAAGAACCGCTGTCTGTGAAGCAAAATCATGTAAAAGAAATAACAAAAAATTATTTTACAATTATCCAAATCGTTATAAAGGTGCGATTTCTCACATGCAAGATGATGGTAATAGATTAATTATTTTAGGCTCCTGTCTAGAAAAATAATTCTACGATGATTAAGCTAGTGATATAAGGATCATTTAAATCACTTCTCAGCCATTAGACGAGACTAAATACAAAAGTGGCAATAAACGAGGCGTTGTAAACCAAAGCCTGCGTCATTAATATATGTATTCTCAATCTTTCTATAAACCCTTCTCAGAGTTTTTCATTGATAAAATAACCAATTATACAGTCTAAAAAATATTAGATTTATAATCAATGTTTTAGAGTTTTTTTTATGTGTGTGGTTTCTTCCTCTTCAGAGAAAAACATGTATACCCGTATGCTGAGGTATTAAAAAGTATTGATTAGTACTAAGAAACAAAGAAAATTGAGGCGGTTAAGAGGATTCATTAATTGAGAAGAATGCAAAATTAGTGTATCTTCAAATTATCCATAGATATTTTTGCTGAAAATTGTACCTTTAAGGTAGTATAGACTTATTTCATATATTTAGTTTTCTTTATTTACTTGAGAATTAATTTTAAATTTTCATCCATTTTTGTATAAAATATTTATTAAGGGTACGGGGTATTTTAATTATTATTAAGAAATAACGAAATATTTGGTTTAGATTTATTCTGTATATTCATTGATACTTATAAACGTAAATTACAGCTATTAATGCTGATTTGTTTTAGGAAGTCGTAAATTGATGTAAATCGCAATATCGTAAAGTTTTAATTACTACTAAAATAATTGAGATTGTATATTAACTTTTATTTATCATTCTGAAACCTCTCTACAGTCACCATTCTGAGTTACATGTTTCTCTTAGCCTTTCTTGGTCTTTAGAAGATCATTATTGTAAAACTCAGCAGATCGAACTCTATCTTCTCCATATTGCTGTTACTTCAATCTGTGTTTTCCTGAAATCTCAATGAAAAGATAATTAAATATACAGAATCAATATAATTTAGATATTCTGGTTATTTCTTTGTAATAATTAAAATTTTATAGTACCCCTTCACACAACTCGCAGTGAAGTCTGTAAAATCTTTTAACTTGTAAACATAAAAATTATCAAAAAGAATAAAAATGAAACCCTCAATCGTATTTTATAGTTTGTTGTCTTAAACTATAAATCATTGTTTTATTTTTACAATTCATATTCGAATTAGTACTAAATACTTTAATATTTGGTGAAAATTTATGTCCTTTTATACGGGTTTCTGAATATTTTCTAAAGAATGGATCAATTCTTTTCTACCATATGCATTCAAATATATAGTTTATAGTTATGTACCTTTCTTGGCATTTGAAATTATATTTTATGGTATTTGCTGGGAACTTTTTGTGTTTTATCAAAATTCAGTTCAGCATTGCAAGTGAATAAATCTGCTAGTAATTATTATATTAGATAAATTATGAACATTCGGAACAACAATTTTTATACTTTTTTAACATTGTAGAGTATTGAAGGTTACGAATTTCCAGATAAACATAATATGCCCACATATAAATAAGCTCCATTTGAAACAATAAAAAAAGAAAATTTCAGAACTTTAATAGATAAAAAAGTCTCTATTCCCAGAAATTATATCTCTCTTGATGAAAGGCTTTTCAATTTCTGAAACTTTTGTGTTGGCTAATCTATAATTAATCTTAAATTTGTATTTTTCAGAAAGTTATATGAACGAAGTAATTATTTAATTATTCAAAAAGTAATACAGCTACAAATTTATTTGAAAAAAAAAAAAAAGAAAAAGAAAAGAAATATTTTAAGTTTATATTCTGCTCCCAAAGTTTTCAAAGTGGAATATTATGAGGAAGGAAGATCCCAAAAAATATTAACGATGTAACACTGTAATTTACCACTACCTTCCATGTAACTATTAAACGGTAGCCAGATGGCGCCACATGTTCTTTTTGGTGAGCAGGATGACTAACGAGCGCAAGCGCGATCGAAGGCGAGAGACTTGTTAAAAAGAACAATGGAGTGATGTTCATGAATCTGTGTTTTATTTATGTATTTGTATCCTGTCTTATGTTGTGGAACGCGTCGAGCATTAAATAATATTTGTTCCTGAAACCATCCTGGCTGTTCTTTTTTTTTCCTGAAATAATTACAACATTGGAAGGATTTAATTAAAAAAAAAATAACGCGAATTTATATGTTTACTGCTATATAACCTTAAATTTTCTAATTCTAAACTGAATTCCCCATTTCAACTAATTTGCCTTTTTGTATTTATTTTTTTTATTTATTTATTAATAAGATACTTTAAAAAAATATTTTTGTGGTTTTTTTTTCCCTCAGATTTATTAATGCATGCGATTTTTTGAGGAAGATTTGTTACATATACTCCTTTTTTAAATTTTAATGGATTTGGATTTGACAACACTAACATTACGAATTCCTAAAAGAAATTATAAACAGTCATTTTTTAAACATTGATAGGGTCCTATCAAAGGTAAGCAATATAAATCTTAATTTCCAATGAACACATTGACTAAGAGTCAAAGATCTGTAATTAAATATTTCATTGATTATATGTTCTAATAAAGAAGGATGAGCCATGAAATTTTTTCAAACGTTTTTCAATTTTTGGCAAAAATTGTATACATAAATTTATTAAAATCACATATTGAATAGATGAGAAACAAACACTGGCTTATTTTTTTTGAAAAGAGGAAAAATTTTTTGTTTTAAGCTATTGTTGAAAGTACAAAATTAATATGACTACACGCATTTTACCCATGGATGCATTCGATATGCAGATCAATTTTTTTTAAAAAATAACTTATATCAAAATTAATTCGAATATTTATTTTTATGTCACAAAAGCTTATGTCTTATGAATGAAGCTTGAGTGATAAAATAAGTCTGTTGTTGTATAAATTATCTTGAATTTCAACAAAATTAAGTACATCATCATTGTATTTAAAGGTCATTTTATGTTTAAAAGCAATAGAAAATAAATGTAAAACTGAAAAAAAAAGGTTACATGTGACATATCAGACTTCAGTTTACTTTTTTATTTATTTGCAAGTCAAATAGATAAGTAACGAGATAATTAAGTTTTACTCTATTTTAGACTTTCCTCGTTAGTTTCAAATTAGATAAGCAGTGTAATTTAGATTTGTTAGCTTTTCAGAAAAAGTTGTAGTTTGCTCATTAACGAACAAAACATACCTCAAGCGTGACATTTTATGTACATTCCGTTAGTGAAACTTATTTTAAATACTTACAAATAAGTCCTGTTTATTTTAAAAAGCTTATTCTTCGAATAGAATACAGAATGTATGATAATAAAATACAAAATATTATATTATAAATTGTTTTAAATTGCTATAAATTAACGAAAGAAAAAAAATGCTTTGAAAAAATATATTTATTTAAATGTATAAAGCATATAATAAGTTGTACATAGCTCTGTATTAGAATAACAATATTTCGACTATCTGGTGGCGAAGAAAGAAACAGGTACGTTTACTTTGAGTACCATCGGCGATTAAGCCTTCGATATGTTTGTATGGAGAAAATTTGTCTTTTTGCTTTCTTGGTCTTTTTCTTTCCTTTTAACAACCAGACCAAAAGCGATTTTCCATTAGACTAGTAAAAAGCATTTCATCTACCGTTGTTTTTGAACAGAGCTACAGCATATCTCCCCTCTAGTATCATCGTAATAATAATGAATCAACGTTCTGAGCAATATTTTGACAAGGTTATAGTTTTATATGCAACTGATATACATCTCTTTCCTTGCAGTATTGATTATTGGTTGGTTAGTTTCCATTGACATCATCAGCTGTCTTTAGATGAAATAATGGGTCTATTTGATGCGCTCGCCATCGCCAATATATCACTAGTTGCGATTGTTTGTATGAATATATATCTTCGATACACAGAGACAAAATTTTATGTTGGAGGT
This sequence comes from Nephila pilipes, assembly GCA_019974015.1. Lineage (NCBI taxonomy): Eukaryota > Metazoa > Arthropoda > Arachnida > Araneae > Nephilidae > Nephila > Nephila pilipes. Next base: position 85,083 of record BMAW01028931.1, on the reverse strand, counting down.
ACTGGAGGCAACCAGAAGTTCTAGGCTTTGTTGTTGTATAGTGCTCAATTCTTTGGTCGCCACTTGGGAGGCAGATATTTTTCTACTCTATGGTGGGTGAAGAAGCAAGTTTTTTGAGCTGGAGCATCTTCAGTGATTTCAATTCTAAATCTGTTGCTCGACAGAAAATTTGCATTTTCATCTAATTAATTTTAAATAAAATGATTAGCTGATGATTAGATCTCAGATTTTTGTGATATTTCTCTTTTTAACTGACAGGTACCACATTTTGCTCAAATGTATGTAAATTCTGGTAATAATCCTCTTATAAGCTCATATATCTATATTTTTTACAATTTTATTTTTTCAGTAACTTCTTACAGTAAATTCTGGAAATTATTTCAAACTTTTAAAAATGTAACTTGCTTACCTTAACACTGTCTACGGACTATGAAAATATATGTAGCGAATCATGAACATAAAAACTAAGTATAATTCAATTATCTTTTGAGAATCATGCCCATTTGAGATTCTTTGCGATAATATTTCAACCAGTAGCAAATTTATTTGTTTTAGTTTTACTTATGGAGGTTACTTAAAACTTATTTGGGATGTTTTTCCAAGAGCCTTAAGGTGCTTTCTTAATTATATCAGAATTTTATATTTTTAATATACAAGATATCAGAATGTACTTAATCAGTGGTTTGTTAAAATTAAAGCAAATAAGATTAAGGCCGACAGCTAACAAACCATCAGAAGCTGACAAGTTTCCCATATGTTGCTGTCTGTGCGTTTGTGTCAAACAATTTTGTATTACACTCACCTAAATTGAGAAGAAAATAAACATTATAAATGAAAAAAAATTAACTTTGAACTGTCTGTAAAATATATTACTTTGACGAACAGCTTAACAATCCATCTTACAATCGTACAATAGTTATTGAACAAGTATACAGACTATTAATGAATGTATCTGATTTTGTTAAACATGGCCTCCTATTGAGGCTATTAAAATTCGGGTACTTTTAAAATTGAATTTTTGAGCTAAATTACTAAACATAGATGCATTAGTTGATTTTCTTAGTGTGACTATACCTTAATTAAAACAATTGTTTCATATTTAAAAACGCTTTTTCTGTTAATAAATTAAAGCCATTTTTATACTGACATACATAATTGCTCTTTTTTAATGCATTTATAAATCTATAAAGTTATTTCATTTATGAATTCACTGATTTCCATCATATTTGTGCTTCATATAAGAATTTTAAATAACAAGTAACGAGTAATTTTTTGTTCTCTCTTTTAATATGTATATGAATCAACTATCTCTCATTTAAGGTTCTGGGTTCCTTGTAAATACATAGTATTCGTTCATATAAGACCTTCTTGACTGCTAAACACACCCTTTGGAAATTAATCATAACATTATGGAATGAAACGCTTAGATGTTGCTCATCAATATTTGTGTGATATCGAAAATCAGCTAATTTATCTTTAAAAGTATATTTTTAAAAATGATTCAATTATAGATCGATCATATACTCGGAATAGCAGTTTCTGACTCTGAAATTAAAGAGCTAAAATACAGCTTTCAACTAATGATCAATACATTGCATAAGGTAATTAATAAATCTTGGTATGAATGCGAATTTTGTATATTTCTGTCCTACAAAAATTCAAAAACATGTGTTATTGATAAAACATTTTTTAGTTTTGAAATATTTAGAATTTATTCTTATAATTTCATAAGTTTTTTTCTTATAAATAAAGTTCAGAAACTGGCAATTTATTAAAAAGAATTTTTGAAGTATCAAATATACTATCATAATTCTTTTTTAAAATTAGATTTTGCAATTTTTTTTGTAGATGACTGAAAATGGAATATCATCTCTATTGAAAAAGCTAAATAAAAATGAAATTTTGTAAACAAAAAATAATAGTGATAAATAACCATTCTTCGGGTAAAATTCCTTCACTATGTCTCTCATCATTATGTTGTATCGTAACATTGAGTGAGAAAACTAAACAAACAAAATTAAAAAAGTTGTATGTAAAGTTTTACAAAGAACAGAACTAGCCACCCAAGGTGATCTGTCTTTAATAATTGTTATAAAATTACTCAGTTAAATATAAGAATTAATGTAAACGATGAAATGCTGACAAATGGACAGTAAAAAACTTTTCCCATATTAAAGTTAAAAGAAACGAAAAATTATTAAATTGAATATATTTAAATTAAATGTAATTAAAATTAAAGGAAACGATAAATTATTAAATTGAAGAGTTACATGTAATTAAAATTAAAGCATATGATAAATTAACAAATTGAATATATTCAAGCTAAATGTAATTAAAATTGAAGCAAACGATAAGAAAATTGAGAATGATCTAAAAAAAATTGCTGCCTCACAGCTGTCTTAATATTCTGAATAATGTTATTTATATCTTATTTTCAGATTACATATGATTTAAGATAATACATAAATTGGTAAGTAAGTAAAATTCTTAATTTTTTTATTTGTTTCACTTCAATCCAATAAAAAAAATTCGGAAAAATTTATTACAACATATTTTTGAAAATTGAGTTCATTAGTTGTGAAAACAGGTATCAGACATACATAGCATACATTTTATTTTAATCTAATAAAAATTCAGAAAAAATTATTATGATGTATTTTTGAAAATTAAGTGCGTTACTGGTGAAAGCAGACATAAAAAATATACGCAAAAAGAAAACAATATTTTGAAATGTGGGCAGGTTCGACATTTTTGTGTTAACTAAAACAATAGCCCATTGGATGGCTAATAATTCGTGACATATTGAAAGAGTTATACAAAGCATATTGGCTGCATTAAGTCTTATTAAATGAAATTTTTTCCAGTATGGTTAAGAATAATTGAAAAATAGCTTATTTTCAAAATTCTACAATCATAATTACATTAAAGTTATTTTTTTATATAAACAAATATGCAGAAATTAAAAGTATACATCATAAAATATAAAAGCTTGAAATTTCTATTTGATAGAATTTTGAAATTTTATTTCAGCAACGAATTTTTGGCTTGATGTGCTATTCATTATACATAAATATCAATACTTGATTTACCTACTTCTACAAAGCTAATCATGAAAGGGAAATTTAAAACTAGATCTAGGTTAAATATAATTTTCATTGCAGGTATCTACCTGACCGTGGTGATGGCAATCACATCCATTTCTGTCGTAGTCACGGTGGTGGTCCTTAACTTCCACTACCGTGGTCCCAGCAGAAAGGAGGTGCCTCCTTACCTCAGGGAACTTATCCTTCAAAGGTTCGCCTCCTGCTCCTGCTACAAGTCATCCAGTAAGAAGGGCAAACGGACCGCCAACACCTACGATGCCGGGATTCATGTGCCTTCAGCCTTCAAGGTAAATAGTGATCTTAAAATTGATAACCAATATATTCGAATAATTTAAAAATATTAACTATATATTAATTAATTTTGAAATCAGTTCTCATTATCTCTAAGCACATTTTATTCCCGCCCTCTGAAATAGAGAAATTGAACTTTTATATGAAAAAGTTCGAGTTATTTTACAATTATATGTAATAATCATTATCAGTCACTAAGCGGTGTGAATTAATCTTCTAATAACTTTTATAATAAATTATAATAAAAGTTCAAGCTTATTTTCTTCCATCCTAGGGCGAATCCTTCCGACTGACTATCGATAGTTTACATGAAGAGCTGAAAGAAATGAATCCCGATTTAACATGCAATGAACCCAATGTATGCAGCAGTCACAACGTCGGCGACCACTCATCAAATAAACGTCGCACGCATGCAGTACCATCCAGTAAGTCTCAAGTCAACGGCTCGTCTCCTGGTAGTGTCTGTAGTGGCGGATCGAGTGGAACAAAAATACAAGCTGAAATCTTGAGAACGCTTCAGTATTTGCTCTACAGGCAAGAGCAGGAAGATTATAGGGTCAGAGTGGTCAACGAATGGAGACAAATGGCGCTGGTCATCGATCGAATCCTCTTCTGGATATTCTTCGTGGTCACCGTTGTGTCTTCGTTGTCTTTCCTAGTCATCGTACCTCTGCACAGGAGAGGCCTTCAGTTCACATAAGGCGCCACTGGGCTTTCAAACTAAGCACAATGAAACTGGAAGCAAATGATTTGTCTGCTTAGAAACGTCCACGTGAAAGTGCTTTAAATTATATAAACTTATTAATGATCTAGATTCAACAAACAATTACTCTTCCGATTATCTAATGACCTTGAAAGCATATACAACTATTTTAATTTGAATGTATGCATATTTCAAAGAATCAGTTTATTGTTATGTACGTCAGCTATAAAATATTGTTGGTTTATTTATAAGTATGTAGTCATTAGTAGTGAACAAATCATAGAATATTTTAATGTCTCATATTATTAACGATACATATATAATTTAAGACAATTAATAATGATGTAGTGATTTTACTTCTATTCCCTTTTTATATAGAAGAAAATAAACATCTCAGCTGTTTAAGAATTCCTTGAATGAAATTTTTTTATTTGCTTGCGAATTCCTTTTAAATACGTCAGAAGTTATAACCACCAAAATGAAATAAAATTATTTATATATTTATAATTTTTTTTTTGTCTTTTTAATGAAGCTGTTACCAAAATAAATAAATAAATAAATAAATAAATGCTTCCATAACTTTTAAATTTAGATGAAAACAAATAAGGGCGAGAAAGTTTAAGCATTACATTTGAAACATGGTTTCTTTGAGGGCTTTTGTTTACTCCCTGAATTATACATCATGAGATGAATTGCCCACCGAAAGAATTTGTCCTAAATGTACTTGATTCCTTTGTCTGATTTTAGTAGAAGGTTGCTGTTGTATATGAAGTAACCTCATTCAAATAGAACATTTTGAAGTTCTACAATGACAAAAAATTATCTGAATGATCTCTATTTCAAATTTATATTTTCATATGTATATATGTATATTTTTAAAGTAAGTTCTGGAAGTCTAAATCTGTCTCAAGTTATTTGTTTTTGAAAGGGAGAGGTAAATATTGAAGAACTTCTAGAAAACGCTTATTGTGCATCAAAAGGTATTTTTGAATTCCCTTTTTTTATTCGCTTAAATGATCATCATCGGTAATAGCTGCATAGTAGGATGAAAATTTACTTCAGTGAAATTAACTACGCACACAGCTTTTTTCTAACGCTTTTCATTCCAATGGTGCTCGAATCTTGTTTTAATTACTTTGAAGTTCTTTAGTCGGATGAACATAATACTAGTGTAATTAAAAATGTTTAAAAACTAGACAAATTAATAAATTACTCATTTTAAAATAATTTTCTTTTGTAAATGAGATAACATTTTAAGTTTATTAATCATTAGTTGAAGAAATTAAAGTTAGAACTTTATCATAATTAAAAAAAATTATGTAGAATGTTCTTTCTTTTATTAGTTAATGTTAATAATTAGTTATATTTTAAATATTCAAGAGAGATTGGATGAAAGTTCTTTATTTATATAATTATATATTGTCTAGTAATATTAAGGAAATTTATATAGGAATAATATGATTTCTTTGACAATATCTAGATATACAGTAGCGGAGGATTAATCTACTCTTTTAAATTGATACTGGAGTTTAAATTGTGGAATTATTTGAACTAAAATTAATGTTAAATGTTCTATAATTCTCAATAGTTAGAAAGTAGAGTCAATTTAATTAGTTTTACTCATTATCAACATCTCCAATAAATTTTTATTCTTTAAATTATTAACCCTACTATTATCATAAAGTATGATATATATAAGTATCATACTATAATTTAATTTCTAAATGGAATTTCCTTTGTACGAGTTAATTCGCTTGCGATCTACTTGTGAAAAACCAAAATGAAGATTCTTAAATATACTGTATAGAGAAAAAATTAGAGCTTCCTCGTACCATCAAATATTAATCTATGTAATTTAAAACATTTGATGTCAAAGAGATTTCAAATAATTTAACAATATCTTTGCAACTTATCATTAAATAATTTCCAAATGTTTACTCATAACTCAGCTCAAAACTTTAAGCAAACTATAAAGTTCAATTTATTTTATAATTTTAAAACTACGAAATTTTTTTTCAGAAAAATTTTGAAAATTAATCAGCTACTAAGTGAAATATATATTGATACATAAAATATAATTGGCTTGTCTATAATAGCTTTGTTCACTTGATAATGTGATCGTCTCTTTAATTTCATATAGAATTGTTAAAAAGTTCTAGTTCTAGCTTTTGTATAATTTTGAATTTAACGTAATGTACTAAATATAGTAATTATACTGTAATGTAGTTATGCATGTATAGATAATGTGAAATCAAAGAATTCACTTATCTATTATTCGGTGATTTAGTGTAAATTGTTTTCGTTCTTTTTCTCTGATCATGTCTTGTAGTAGCATTTGTTTCTCTATTTTTATTATTCAGTATTTATTTCTAAAATTTGAATGTCTTACTAACGTAAAATGGTATGAAGTCCGTTTTGTATTCAAGTATATTGATTTTTAATACGTCTACAATATTAGCTCAAAATAAAATCTTATTCTTTTGATATCGAATTGTCCTTCATTGTCAAATATTATTTTCAATTTTTCAAAAAAAAAAAAAAAAAACCCACAAATGATAATTTATAAAAATTTTAAAAAAAAAAAAAAAAAAAAAAAAAAAAAACCCACACATGGTACTTTATCAATCTTGTAGCATAAACATCAAATACATACATTTTTCTTAAAAATTAGTGGTACTAGTATGTGTGAAGTGGTTTCAGAATTCTCCTTTTGACTACCTATTTACATCTGCAAAAAATAACTTCAAAAAAGTAATGATTCTGTTATGAGATCAATTATTCTATTGTGTTCTAAATGAGGACTGTTGAGTTTTGATGCATTTAATATGTATCAATCACCTTCCATGATTTCGAATAAGAACCTTTGGAGAAATCGAAAATTTTACTTACCTATTACGAAGCTCCGATTCCGGCCATGATTCCCATGACTTCTTTTCTAGATTAAAAAAAATTCTTTTTAATATGATAATAGAAAAGTTTAAAAACATTCACTATCTAAGTGTAATATAATTATATCGATGTTTAATTGCTAAAAATACTTAACCATATTTAAATATAAAAAGAAAACATTCAAAAAGTTGTAAACTCAAATCTGTATTACAACTTTCACGATTTTCCTTTTGAATATTAAATATGAAACCTTACGTTGAATTCTCTTATCTTCAGTCGATGAGTCTTACATGAAGATAGAGTAATGGATGGAAAAAGTCTCTCTCTCTTCTATCTAAAAGAATTTATTGTTACTATGTGACCTGTATTATGTACTTATATGATTATTAATCAGATAAGGAAACATTCATTTATTTAGTGTCATTGTTTATGAAGAATACTTATCACACTGACTCTTTTCTTTTGCTGTAGTTCGTACTTTCAATTCTTTGACCTGACATTATGATCCGAAGTGATTAATTATATTTACAGACAGACAAATCATATTTTTTATACATATACTACGAAAAGCAAGCAAAATATTATTGAAACAGATGCTCAGAGCACGATAACAGAATTGTATTGTTTTATAGTAATATATGGTTGAAAATATATTGATTTCCTATTTAAACTCACATATATTCAATTAGTTTCAAAACATCGTTTATAAAAAGTGTTTAAGCATAAAAAGGTTTTTTATGTTTCACTTAAAATTCACTGCAGTTTATTCTCTAAATTTTAAAATATTGAATGAGGCCGCAAATAAAACATTCACAAATTCAGTTGCATATTCTATCATTTTTGGAGAAAAAAAGTTAATCTTAGGGTTAGATTGACCCAACCTGTCCTGAAAAAGTTAATTTCTTTCAATATTATTGACTAAATGTTTTCTTGTTTTTGTAGTATTTTTTCGGTAATTAATGCTCTTAGAATTAATTAAAAATTACAAAAAATATAAATTTTTATTAGATATTTCTCATCTTCAAGAATAACCATGTGTAATCTCCAAACCATTCTTAGTTTAATAAAAGATTCAGTAACATTATATTATTGCATTGTTATTAATCAATCTTAATTTTTAGAGAGCACCTGCTTAAATATAGGAAACCTCTTAAGATAAAAATTATTATTCTAATATAAAAATAATTTCTATATAAAAACAAATACTCTGTCTTTATAGTGAATACTTAGTGAAGACTATATTGAACTTATTTTAACTTTATGCATTCCTTTAAGACGTAATTTAGTAATTCAATTACCATCGTACACCATCCATAACTCCAGAAAATTAATTCATCTTAACATAAAAAAATATGTAGTCAAACAGATTAATATTTGCATTTAGACAGCATAAAAAATTTTCTTCTTTCGCATTTGAATATAATATATTACAAAATTTTTTGAAATGTTAAATCATATTAAATCAAAAAGTAAATGAAATCTTCTAAATAGATTATTAAAGTTAGATAAAGTTATTGCATTAGATTTAGATTCAAATAGAAACCAAAAAGTACCAATACATTACTTGTATCAATTTTTGACTTTTTTAATAATGTTGACAAATCCAATAACTATTCAGTTTATTACAAATGTTTATAGGTTACAACTAGTAAAAGATAGCAGTTAAATTTTATGATTTGTTTTTATGAATAAGTCTGTGTTAGTATGGAATATTACAACCTGAAAGTCTTTTAATGTTCAGAAAATTCTTAAAATTGCTCTGTGTTCTGTGCTCAGAACCATTCGCAAGTAAACTTTGAATGTAGAAGAGCAGTCCTCCATAAAATGATCCTCCCACGTGTTATTTTAGATAGAAAATTCGAAGCAGAACTCATCTCTCATGTTTAGTACTTTGGAAACAAAAACTGTTAATGTTCCTCGTAGATTTGAGAGAATAAATGTTACCATTACATTCTACTCGAAAAAGTACTATTGGCTTAATTTGTTACATGAGAATTGAAGATAAAGAAACTGAAAGAGAAATAAACAGTAGTTAAAGTCCTTGAATCTGAAAACGTGAAACATAAGTTTGTATTCTTTCATGCATATAAGTAAGAAACAGCAAAAATACTTCAAGTGATTACAAGACCAAGTACAAAGACTTTTTAAAAGCGAGAAGTTTAAATTGCACTCTGGTTATTTTACAACATGGTCTAGTGCATTAATGTAGTGTTTGGAATGAATGCATAATCGTTTTTTTAAATGCACGGTACATTTGTTCAAATGTAAATGTTTTTTTTGAATCGGACATGCTGAAACGGTTTTTTTTAACTTTTTCAATTTCTCCAGGGTATAATAAAATGATATTTTGCCCCATTATTATACATTAATTATGTCTTTATTCATTATCATGTAGGTCATATTTGCATTATTTCTCACATGAATAAAATATAAAATAGGTTTTAAAATATATTACAAAGTTGCATTTATATATATATATATATATATATATATATATATATATATATATATATATATA